>JAPDSC010113098.1:0-14519 GCA_026290005.1 Latrodectus geometricus
CATTTTACGTGCACCAGTAAACATGACAGATATTAAGTTGGATTGAACAAGATAGATTTTAAAATAGATTGAACATAATAGATTTTAAGCTAAAATAGTTATAGATTGAACAAGATAGATTTTAAGCTAGTTTGAACAAGACAGAGTTTATCCTGGACTGAACATGACAAATTTTAGGTTGGAACTGAACTGAACAAACTGAACTGGATTTCAAGCTGGACTGAGCAAACAGATAGTTGTATTGAATACGAGAGATTATAAGCTGGATTGAGTATGAGACCTTCTATTTTCGGTTATGGGAATGTCATCTATCCAAACTACAAAACAATAGACACACACTTCTATTTGTAAATACTTAAAAGTTTTATAAAGTTAGATCAGCATGGACTAGTGATCGGACATTACTTTTCAGATTGAAACTTGCCAGAATCGACTTGAAACAGTACTGAGCCAATAGGAGATAGATATTGCACTTCTGAGTTCAGTATAGATCGGGGAGGGTACTAGGTAAATTTCCGGTCTTCTTGTCTTACTACAGAGCAGTATTGCATATTATAAATAAAAGGTCCACTAGGATTTCGATTTATGTATTAGACATTAAAAAGCTTTTAAACAGACTTGGGTTGTCAGAGTGTCTATTATGCAAAGATTAGTAAATTATTTTCTTATACGCTCATCGTAGGCTAGTTGGAGGTCTACTGGTTTTCCACTAGGAAAGCCCCGGGTTCGATACCAGCTATTGTTAATTAATGGGAGCTGATGCTTTTGTACTTCCTGCATATTTAGATTTATCAGAGGAGATGCTTGGGAGTTTTCCGAATTTCACTTCCATCTCACACGTTAGTACTGTCTACATTATATCAAGTGTTCTTGGACAGTATTGATACTAAATAGTGTTTTTAGTTTTCAGCCTATTACGTGCGTCTAACGAATAACAAAGTAAACAACTTCCACAATGTGAGTTTTGGAGTGTTACATTGTTTTTAACCATATTTTAATTATGTTTTAAATTAACATTGCCTAAAATTTGCTGAGTAATATTCAAATCAGATAGGTTACATAGAAGGAATAGTTATTAAATAATGATTATAGATCTTATTTTTTTGTTCAAAAGTTTTTTTAAAAATTAATTGATTTTTAAGATAGTTTTATTATAATTTGACTGGTAAAGAAGATTTTAATAATTCATGAGAAATTTTGTATTTAAAATATCTATGTAATAAAAACATTTCTCAAAAATTAAAAACAAAATTCTAAATTATTTAAATGAACAAAGGACTAGAAATAATGCCATATTTTATATTATTAACATTTTATATTCATCAAATAAAAATATTTAATATTTCCTAACGTAAAATATTCCCTAATATACAAATCTTAGTTGAAACTAAAATTTTCTGAAAAAGCTATTGACTGCCATAAGATCCCAATCATATGAATAATGAGTAGAATAAATAAATAAATATATTATATATATGCATACAAAGAAAAATATAACTCTTACCTTTTGCAGCATTTCCAACTGGAGAAAAGAGTTAAAACATAAATATTTAAATGTTGCACATCAAAATAGGAAATTTATTTCAAACTTATAAATCGCATTTCATTTAAAAAATAAAATATAATTGTCTTATATTTAATACTTTTAAGTAGAACGTAGTAATGCAGTGAAGAGTTAAATAAAATATAATAAATAAAAAATCATTTGAAATTAGTGATGTTTACATAAAAAAATTAGCTTGCATTATAGTGTCATCACAGAATCTAAGAAAACTTTTGATTTCATCGTAGTTAATATTTTACAAAACACACAATCATAATAAATAATTGAAAAGGATTGTTAATTTTAAGTTTTAAAAAGAGAAATGTAAACTAAATATGTCTATTAAATAAGAATTATGATTATAAAACCACAGAGGAATAAAAATTTTCTTAGGAATAAAAACATGATATTTACTTGAAAATTCGTGAATAATTTTATAAAGTATTAAAATCAAACTTAAAAATGAAAAGAAAAAAAATTGATTGAATCCTAGACCAAAATTTCATATTTAATGACAAATTGCATTTATTGTAATTCACTTTCTATTAATGAATTTGCTTTAATATATTTTAATTAATAACAGACTAGAATCTATGAAAATAAATAATTGGTTTTCTCCAAGTACCGAAGGATATTGATTTTTATTGATTATTTATATTGATTACTTAAAATTAAATTTTCATTCTTTCTTTAGTTCTTATATTTCTAAAAAAATGTATATATTTTGTTCATATAATATATATGTGTATATATGTCTATAGTTTATTATATAAATTGGTATATGGAGGGAAATATATCTGCTTGTGTAACTTTAGTTTTTAATAATTTTCAGCATTATGCTACTTACCTGCTCCAACGACATCTGGAATTAATAAATAAAAATTAAATTTTATAATTAAAATCAAATTTAAATACGTAATTTACATTTGAAAGTGCAAGAATCAGTATTTTATTTACTATATTTCCATATTAAGTTTTTAAAAAGGTGAAAATGTGCTTTAAGTCCCCTATTTGGCGCGATTTCAAAATCGCCAATGCCATGGCGAAAATTCTATCGCTATTTCAAAGTGAAACTTAATTAGCGACAAATGAAAAGGCTTAAAAAAAAAGAGTAATTAATAAGCATGCACGAAATAGCGCTTCAAATTCACGAGTTGGCGAATTAGGGGACCTAAAGCGCAATTTAACCTATAAGAAAACTTGATGTTATAAAAATATCCATTATTTTGCCGTTATTGATTTTCTACAGAAGACTGATGTTTATTACAAATGTTTATTATGTTATTGTTGGACTGATGTTTATTATATTATTATGAACTGATAAACTATTATTTATATATATTTTTCTGAAGATGTTATGCCTTTTTAAGAGTGTTGATGCTTATAGTAGTAAACATATTTTTTTTATGAAAAAAAATATATGTTAATCTACCGAAAATATTTTTCCTATTATTTTGCCTTTATGAGAAATTTCAATAACATTTTAAGTACTTTAAACTAGGATAAGTTATTGCTTCATTAATTATTTGCTTATAAATATTGTTTATAAAACTAATAATTTTATTATTCCTAATTATTTTAAAGTAATTCAGTTTAAGGTCAATATTTATCATCAGAAAAAAGTATTTTTTAAATGAAAAAAATGGATTTTCATTTAATTTAAATAATGTAAATTATGCTCTTACCAGCTCCCATGTTGGCCACTAAAAATCCAAAAGTACATAATTAATAAAATTGAAATAACGATTACAATGATAAACAAAAGTATAGAAAGTTAAAATATAAAAGAAGATGCATATTTTTTTTACTTAAAACAGCAGCTCACTTTTTATAAATATTATATATATATATATATATATATATATATATATATACATAATATATTATAAATAAATATTTACAATGAGTATTTATTAAATTTATTTATTTTAAGAAATAGTTATAAAGCCTTTAAAATATATAATCTATATTTGTTTTTATCTAATATGTGTGCTTAAATAAATTAAGAATAAATTAAATTAATAATCAATTTTAATTTATTTATTTGTTTCAACAGAATTTAAACCATTTAATCTCTTTCTTATTTAAATTTGTCATTAATTGTTTAATTTGTTAAAACATAAAGACAATCAATCTAATATCATTTTTGAAATTGTCTTAAAAATTATTATAAAATGATCTAAAAGTAATTGTTTAGATTATTTTAGATGCAATATTTTAAAAAGCGGTCTAATAACATTCTAGATTCAGTATTTCAAATTTGAGTCTAGAAACTAGATGCAATTTAATTTCATTTTTTAAGATATACTTTACATTATGATATCATACTTTAAGTCCTACTATTAGTACTGTAAATTCTTGAGACTCTTCAGATTGAATTTAAGGTATACTATGCTTTAAAAAGTATTTGAGGATCTTCAAAAACCAAATCAATCTTTTTCTTAGTCCTCTATATTTTAAATGCTCACTATTATGTATTTTAAATAAATAAATGGAATTAACAGTTTGTAAATTTAAATTATAAAAGAAACTGTATATATCAATTAAACAAATGTTTTGTGTTATTAATTTACGAGTAATATATAAATTAAGCGATACAGACAGTAAATGCTTAAAAGTAGAATGATAATATTTAAAACATTAAAGCATGCTTGTTTTATAATATATGTAATCAAGCATTGAATTTAATTATTTAAAGTACTTACAGCCACCAAAGAATTCTACAAAAAACATTTTATTGATTAATATTTGTTCACATAAAAACATTTAAAATTAATTCAGGTAAATTTGAATAAAAATTTAGTCTTCATGAAAATGTCTTAAACACATGGAAAAAGTTACAATATAAAAAACAGATATTCAATTTCTGTATTTTAATCGTATAACAAATATGAGAATATTGAATATAATTTACATATAAGAAAATATTATTTACTTATCAGTAAATAATATTTTATTAACAGAAACTAATTACTTTATCTGATTCACATAAATAATTTTAATATCTGTACATAATTTACTTTTTGAAAAATATTTTCTTAATTTTTTTATTTTAGAAACACTTTTTAAAAATATAAATGAAATAAAACGTTAACTAATTTTTGTTTTATTAGTTTAACTTTATTAATTAACAAAGCATTGGGTATATTAAGTAAAAAGGACTAATTTTTTTAAAACAAAATTAAACTAATATTTATTTTCCGGAAAAAAGTAACTTAATAAACTATTTAAAATATGTAAATCAAATTTAAGTTTAAAATTAAAGATATTCTGCTAAAAAGTACACTACTGGGCATTAAAATTGCTACACCAGGAAGAAATGCAGATAGCAAAATCATATTTATTGGATAGATATATTATACTAGAAATAACAAGTGATTAAATTTTCAAAACATTTGGCTGGATAGATCCTGAGAAATCAGTACTTAGAACAACCACCTCTGGCAGTAATAACAGCAGTTGTACGCCTGGGCATTGAGTCGAACAGAGATTGGATTGCATGTACAGGTACAGATGCCCATGCAGCTTCAACACGATGATACAGTTCATCAACCGTAGTGACTAGCGTCTGGTGACAAGCCAGTCGCTCGGCAACCATTGACCAGACGTTTTCTATTGGTGAAAGATCTGGAGAACGTGCTGGCCAGGGCAACAGCCGAACATGTTCCGTATCAAGGAAGGTCCGTACAATACCGGCAACATGCGGTCGGGCATTATCCTGCTGAAACGTTGGGCTTCGTAGGGCTCGAATAAAGGGTAGAGCCACGAGTCGTAATACACCAGAAATGTAACGTGCACTGTTCAAAGCAACGTCAATGCGAACAAGAGGTGACCGAGACGTGTATCCAATGGCACCCCATACCATCACGCCAGTTGATGGGCCTGTATGACGATGACGAGTGCACGCTGCCAGTGTGCATTCACCACGATGCCGCCAAACACGGATGCGACCATCATGATGCTGTACACAGAACCTGGATTCATCTGAAAAGATGACGTCTCGCCATTCGTGCGTCCAGGTTCATCGTTGATCACACCATTGAAGGCGCTCTTGTCTATGACCCAGCATCAAGAGAAGCCGCAGCCATGGTCTCCGAGCTGAGAGTCCATGCTGCTGCAAACGTCGTCGAACTGTTCGTGCAGACACTTGTTGTTTTCCAAACGACCCCGTTTCTTGATTCACGGCTCGTGACCTGGTTGCACGATCCATTACGGCCATGCGGATAATATGCCTTTATTCTCGGCTGCTAGTGATAGGTGGCCGTTGAAATCCCGCATGGCGTTCCGTATTACCGTCCTGAACCTATCGATTCCATATTCTGCTAACAGTCAGTGGATCTCGACCGACGCGAGCAGCAAAACTGTGATAAATTAAACCGCAATCACGGTACGCTACAATTCGACCTTTATCAATGTCAGAAACGTGCTGGTTCGCATTTCTCCTTTTTACACGAGGCATCGCAACAACTTTTCATCAGGCAACAACGTTCAAATGCAGTTTGTGTATGAGGAACCGGCTGAACAATTTAGTCATTTAAACACAATGTAGGTGTCGCTACTGGCGCCTGCTTTGTCTGAATGCGCTGAAAAGCTAATCATTTGCATATCACAGCACCTTCTTTCTTTCGTATAAATTTCACGTCTGTAACATGTCGCCTTCTTGGTGTAGCAATTTTAATGGCCAGTAGTGTACATTAATCCACTAAAATATAAATTTATAAATTTTCGATTAATTTATTTATCTGGTAAATATTTTATAGTAACTCTCAGACCAATATTCTTTGTTATAGTTTTAAGAGGACTTTATATAAATACTTTGTTGGTATAAGAAAGTTTTTCTCTAAATTTATAATATAAGATATAACTTGTATAATTATAAGATATTACTTACCATGCCCCATGTTCGCAACTGAAAATAAAAATAATTCGATCAGAAAAAAGTAAAAAAATAAAACATTAATGTAATAAAAAAAATGATTACATAATCAAAAAAAATGTTAATGTAATCAAAAAATGCACCGGAACATATATATTATTTTGCAAATGAAAACCAAACTTTACTGATAAATTTAAATCTTTATGAAATATTAAACAGCTAACAGCTAAAGAGCTATCACTCTTCCTCACATAAAAATTAATCTTGAATAATAATTTTACAAAAGTGTTTTTTTGATATTTTCATGCAAAATTCCAATAATTTTTATTGGTTTCAAGTTTCTTTTTTTAATTTTAAGTCTTAATGAATATTTGAATAAGTATTATTAATGATATTCCTTACTCACCTCCTCCTACTATGTCTGAAAAACAACATAAAGATTAAATTAAATAAAATTATATTGTGATTAAAACGAAACATTATAAAGAGAATTGTGTTCCTTTATTAAAAATAAGTAATAAAAGCAAGAAAAAAGTAAATTAGCCTTTTGCTTAGTTAACTAAATATCATGATTTATATAGTTATCACCTTATTGTAGGAGAATTGGTGTAGAATTTTGAATGATGAAAGTTCTATATAAAAACCCCTATATATTCTTCAAGAGAAATGCAATTTTGTAAGTTGTTAAATCTATAAATTGCAGTTATTTTGGTTCTGAAGTCCTTAGAAATCATATATGGAGAAAAAGCGTTTTATTGATTCAGTAATGTTTACGTATAGTAAAATGTTTATATTTATTTTTAAATAGTTGTAATTAATATTAATATTTATATATATATGCAAGTATACAAGCAAATAAAAGAGGTATTCAAAGTTACAAAATATACCATGAAAATACGCATAATTGTATGTGGATACGGGTATTACATACACATTAAATATTAGGTAAAAATTTAACTAGGAGAATCATTAAATTAATGATTAAGGTTAATTCCCAGTGAACGGTACGCTCCTTGTACGGAACGCATATATACAACGGTATGCATATATACAATTATAACTAATTGTATATAATATTGTATAAAATTATATTATTTGTATAAAATAATATAATTTTATATTATATAATTGTATATTGTATTATTATATTAATTGTATAAAAATAGCGTATCGTACACTGGGATACAGCCATGATTAATAATTAGCTTATTTACTATTTAATTAACATGGAAGTTCTCAGAATCTCCATAGGAAGAGAAATAGCTAATGGTTTGGCACCTATTCATTATTAATCATCATACTTATAAAAGTTATCATTTTTAATCATTATACTTATTAAGGGTACATAATCATATTTTTAATAATTGCGTTAAGTAAAAAAAGCATATTTAGTGTATTATAACCTATATTCTAACTGTATTATAACCTTTGCGTGCTGCATCTATTAATTCATTAAAGCATTATAAATTATAGATAATATAGATAAAATGTTATAAACTATATAGATTGAAATTAAATTTGAAAATTAGATAAAAATAAAATTGTAAATTAATAAATATCCTAGTTATAATGACGTTTTTAGAAGTAATTAAGGAGAAATAAGATTTCTTTGTTTTAATATTTTTAATGAAATATCTAAATTCAATTCTTGATGATTTGTATTTAGTAAATAAAAATATATTTTTTATGCCTTTCCTTGTAATTTATATTTTACATTTATTTATCAATTTAAGAAATTAAAATGCATTTGTAGACGTTTGCCCACAAATTAGCGTTTAGAATGGAAAAAAGCAATACCAGCTATAATGGGAATTGAAATATTTTACAGATTTTTTATTACTAGTTGAAAATTAATCACAAAAGTTTTTCTCCTGCAAATACACTTAAATACTTTTAAATATTTCCATAAAACAATAATTTCATGTCTTACCTCCTGTATAAATAAAATTATGAATAATATTAATAAAACATGATAGTAAAAGTTTTCGTTACATTAAAAAAATGACTTCCGAATTATTCACTGAATAAATTTTATTTAAATGACCAGATTACAATGACTATTTTTATTACAATTTTTTTATAGTTATATGTATTTTACACTTTTTAACTTTACTTACATACTATTTTTCATTAACTTTAAGTCATTGACATAAATATTATTCATGGTTAAAATATTTATGTTTTACAACAATTATGCTTGAATAAAAACTAATTATAAAAAATAATTAATCAAGAAGTTTTAATAAATTCTGAAAGACTTAAACAGATTTTTGTAAACTTATAGTTTTTCATATGTGTATTTTTTAAGCTCAAATCAGCAACAAATGTAACTTACCAGTATCAACTAAAAATGGAAATATTTTTAGATGTTAGTGAAGATGAAAACCATAGGCATACACAAAAGTAAATTTGTCAATAACTTACATTTTCGCTTTATTTACTTACAAATAAAATTGTAAAGTGTTGTTAAAAAGTACAAAAAAAAAAATGTTCTCTCGGATATTTCTTTTGTCAAAAATCATAAATTTCTATCAAGGAATCAATTACACAAAACTAAATTATACGAATTTGAATTAAATACAATTGCGTGTGTGTGAAAAAACGTTATAATTGTAAACTAAACGAAAGGACAATTAGAGTTATTAGCAACTTATTTTATAATAGATTCACATTGATGTGTTTTAATATGAAATAATATGAATATTAAATTTGTATTTATTATTGTCTACATAATTGTCAATCAAGTGTAAATCAATTCGTAATTTAATTTGGTGAGTTATTGTGCATTATGTTTGTTTCATTATGTATTTAGAATATTAATTAAATTAATATTATTAATAAATTATCCACAAAATATTAGTTGCTTATTGTTGAACAAGAAAATATTTTGTTGTTAATGTTGATTCCAGTTCTGTCATTTTAATATTTCATAAGCACATTTTAATATTTAATAAATACATTTTAATATTTCATGAATTCATATGTAAAATTGGAAAATATTTCTGCAATTACAATTAAAACAACTAAATATTAAAACATTTTGAAATATTTCACAAACATATACTCTTCATAGTTAAATATTATTTATTTTAATCTTATTACAAAATCTTGGCTATTAATATAGTTTGAAGCCATTCTAGTATTAAAACAGAATTATATAATCAATTTTAGAGTTAAAACAGAATTATCTGAATTTTCTTTCCTTAAGATACAAGATTTAGGTAAACTGCTTTATAGGATAACTAATAATTTTTTACCTAATTATTTTAATATACTATTTTCTTTTGAAATAATTACTTCTACAGCTTTTTTTAAGCCAATTGGTCATTTTTTTATAAAATTAATATTGCAATGTTTCATCTTGTAAGGGAAGTTAGTTCTTCATTTTTTTACGAATAATTTCCTCACGAATGTTTTCGTTTTTAAATATAAAAAATATGATTATCAGAATAATCATGCTATTATTAATATGATTATCAGTATAATCGTTGTTATTATTACAATATTATTAATACTTACGAGCATGTGCTGCCTCTGCAAAAAATGATCAGCATTAATTATTTTATTATTGATTTTTATTACAGAAAACATTAGATATAATTAATAAAAATATTTAGTGAAAATATCCAAAGAACAAAATAATTTCAGAAATTAATTTAAAAAAAATTATTAATTATAAATGAATGCTCTGAAATTTTAATTAATTGGTTTCAATATTTTATATTTTTATATAATTCAGTAACACTATTTACAGAAAGTAGTCAAAACTGTTGTTGTAAAATTTATATTCTTAAAATATAAATTTTAAATTACAATCTTTAAAAATTATAAGTTTGATTTTAATAAAAGTAACGAATTATCAGAAAACATTGTAAAATATATTAAAATATTTGTTAAATTTTAACATTAACACAGATATTAATTTAACTTTAAATACAAAACTTGTAATATAGATAGTATATTTACCATTGGCCATATTTCCCACTATATTCGTAAAATAAATTCAAAATTAGTTATGTAAAAAGAGGTGACAGAGCAAAATTTAACACAAATAAATTAAATTCGTCATTACAATAAAATAATACATCACTGAAGTTATCCCTATTATTTTTTCTGATTAAAAAATGTATAAAAATAAATGTTTGCATTTGATTTAAAAAATAATTTAAATTTGAGACTCAGTAAATAATTTGAATATTTCAGTTAATAAGAATTATTTGACACTCATCATTTTACAAAAATTAAGATGTACTTTAGATTTTAAAATATATATTAAATTATTGTATGTATATCTATATAATAATATACATACAATAATTTAATATATATATAGTAATTAAATATCTTTAGACTCATTTATTAAAATAAATCAAAAATTATTTAAACTATTCCAAACAAAAATTCCATCCAATTATTCTTATTTTTCAATATTATTTTTACTTGACCAGAATGTTTAGATAGACTTATATAAAACATTCTCGTGTATATATGTATGTTTCAGGTCCATACAATAACATTTCCCGTTAAATAACGCACATAAAATATCATTATGTGTCTTTAAATTAAGACCATTAACATAAGTAATTCAATTGTATTTAATTGATTCTTTAAGTAATTAGCAGAAATCACTACGGGTATTTTTAAACTAAGCTGATTTCAATATTTGTAAATTTTTAAACAGTAAAAATTAGTAAGATTATTTTTATGAAAATCTATAACAATCACTAACAATTCTAAAGATAGATTCAAAATTTGTTTTACACAAAGTTTAAAAATGAATACTTACATCCACATGCTGCATCTGTAAAATAGAATAAGGAAATTAATAATTAAGTTACTGGTAATTATGAATTGCAATACAAAAATGCATTTATAATTATTATTGAATCTACATTAATTAATCAATACTTTTAAACTATAAATTACATTATAAGTGTTCTTTGTTTTATATCAGAAATTATAATTTAAAAATAGTTCTCATATTGATATGATATTACATATATATTGATATTAAAAACACTGATTGACATAAGTAACAATTACATATATTAAAAATTCTTGCATATAATTTTTTGATTTCTACAATAATTCACCGCGTCTTTTGCGTTAATTAATGTTCAAGATTACTTTTTAAAAAATTTTATCAACGAAGTTATTGTGTTAAAAAAATAAAAAGCTTTCCTCAAAATTTATTTTAAATTTGTTTAGTTTCTAGGTTTGAAAAACATTACGAAATATCTATATTTATAGGCATCATAATTTAATTCTGAATAATTCTTGTGTCTCTGTAACCATCCGGAATTTAGAAAACTAATGCGTGAATACATAATAAAATACCTATAGTAAGCCCAAAAATATAGTTAATCAAATTTAGTGATTTATTTAATTATTATCCTATTTTAATGAAACAAATTTTTAAAGTATGAAATAATTGGCATTATTTGGCCTATAATTTAATATTATCTAATATGATTTTAACTCAAAGTAATGTATATGATTGGTAACCAAAAAAATTTTTTCTCAAATGACATGTAAGAAAGCGAACGATATATATTGATTTTGACAAAATAATTTTGGAATACAATTAATGTTTCCAAATCAGAAACAATGTAAAAATTTATAAATAATTTTATCTCATGTCCAAAATTTTATCTTTCTTTTATTTGGTTTACATAATAAAGTAAATAAGTTAATTCACATAAATAATTTTATCTCATGTCCAAAATTTTCTTTCTTTTATTTGGTATACATAATAAAGTTTCTTTAATATTACTAAATAGTATGTGGTATATTTAACTAATTTTTTCATTAAAATTTATTACTTTATAGATACTACGCCTTATTTAATCTTATTTAAATAAAAATTTATTTCCTTATGAACCTGCATATGATAAGACAGAAATTAAAAGAAATTTATTCATTGTAAACTTACCATCTATTCCTTTTCTGACTGAAAGGAAAGAATTTTATGAAATAAATAAAAAAATTTAAAAAATATTCATGAACCAATAAAGAAATAAATAAAATATATTTCTTTTATAACATTTTTATCACGATTAAATGTAAATATTTTTATCCCAGAAGTGGTTAAGATTAGATTTCCTGTTAAATGAGTAAAAAAAATAATTTCATTAACTTTAACATAAATAAATATTATCAGTTTTTATAATAATTATCCATTGTATATTTTATATTATGAATATATAAAACAATAATATTTTAATATGTTTACATTATAATTTTTATTATAAGTTTTAATATTGTGCAAGTATCTCAGTACTTTTGAATAAGAATCTAACGATTTGTTAAAACTAATATAATTTGCTAATTGTCTATAATAAAGACATATATTGCTAAAAAAACTTTAAAGAATATAAAAATATTTTTAGCTTTAAAAACTGTTGATAAAAAAGCAGTACTTAAAAATTAATCATATTATTTTAAATATTAATTATATTTATTTATATAAATCAAGACTTACGTCCACTGACGCCATCTATGGAAAAATATATTACAAATTATTAATAATGTAGTCATAATTCCATTTATACAGTAGAAGTCCGATAATCCGGCACGTTCGGGACCGGCTCGGTGCCGGACTACCGAAAATTCCGGACTATCGGACGGTAATTATAAGAACAATAGGTTAATAATTAAACTACAAATACAGTATGCAAATACATACAACAAATTTTATGTTACATTTCATATAATGTATGTACACGTACTGTAAAACATATTTCACTTAGATTTAAAAAAGTCACGAATGTCTTTTTGTTTTCTTGACTTTTGGCGTTTAGTTTAAAATTCATTTCTAATGATATGGAAATCAATAATTTCTGAAGCACTGTACTAGCCTCAGCAAAAGAGATAAACTTATTTAGCTGCAGCTTTTGCCCAGCTGATTTTTCCTTTTCTTCCATTTCGGCATCTGAGTCACTTTATTTAGGCTTAGGTTTTGAAAACATGGTCACCCTGTGTACAGTTAGAACGGAAATCACTTTTTTTATAAACAGTTTCAAAAGTTACGTTTACTATTGACTAACCGGCCGCTAATTGTTTCCGAACAATACCGAGCGCTTCCGGATGATCTCGAACCACTCAGAAAACTTCCGAATAGCTCTCGAGCTTTTTTATTTCCTTTACAGACATACTTTGGGAGAAAACCAAAATTTTTACAATTTTCCGGAGAGATGCCGGACTATCGGGCATTCCGGACTGTTGGATGCCGGATTAATGGACTTCTACTGTAATAATAAAATAAAGTTTATAGGAAAATGAAAATGCATTCTTTATTTTTCAAATGACATTGGACAATGCATTTATTAAAATAGTTTTTTAAAGCATTGGTAAAAATTCTGATTTTTCCTAAATTTAGTATGTTTACTGTAAAAAAAGAAATTGAAATATTTTTCTTTAATAATAATAATATTTATATTATTAAAGAAAAATATTTCAACTCCATAATGTGAAGTTGCTAATTTTTTGAGAGATATATAAATAAAGGTATTTGAAATAACGGTATAACGCATATTACTTATTAGCAAATATAGAGCAAAAAATAAATTAAAAATTCTATCTTAATGAAAAAATTCAAACAATTTAATGAAATTAAAAAAATATATGTATACATTTATTCCGTACTTAATGTTTTGCTTAGGAAAATTATAGGAATTATGTTGTTGTTATTTATGACACTTGGCGAATCCAAGTTCGCCCGTCTGAGATTGGGCGATTGAAGCCAGAAAGACATTTTTGAACACAGCACCTTGTCACGAGGGTGGAAGTACTTCTTGGTTTTATAGATGGTAGCAAGATCTAAGTCTTCGAATTAGAGATAGGAAAACCCAAAGCCAGGTATTAATTTGGAATTGGAACATAGAGAACATTGCGATTATGACATATTTTACGTGCCCCAGTCGCCATTGGTGAACACCACGGTCTTAAGTCGGCTGGGATCGAAGCCACAAACCTGCGATTGTGAGACTAACGTGCTATCCAACTAGGCTACCGCACCCTGTAGGAATTGTTCATTCAGTTACAGGAAGACTTAATTGAAATTTTTTAGTTGTACATTTAATTTTATTACATGCCCAATTA
>JAPDSC010113098.1:22324-91552 GCA_026290005.1 Latrodectus geometricus
AGACAAAGCAAGCAAAAATTGTTATTTGCAAAAATGATAGTTTGTTTAATTCATAGTTACTAAATGTATAAATGTGTTTGCAGTTTATTTTTACTATGAACATATAAAAGTAATTTTTTCACTAAAAATTACCATTTAGTTATATGATAATCTAATCACAAAGGAGTTAATGAAGTGAGGAGTAAAATTAAAGAATATGAATACATTACATGATAGGACAATATTTAATATTAAATGTGGTAAATCAATTTTTCTGTTACACTTATTATTATTATAGCAATACAATATTTCGATCTTCACATAAAATTGCTTTAAAACTTCACAGAAAAAAGTATACCATATTGATTCACATTGAAATGATAAGAATTTTAATAACATTTTACTAGTTTTAGAAACCCAAAAAAAATTATTACTTTAATAATTATTATTTCCATTAAAAACTAATGTTTATCAGTTAAAAATTACAATTCATGTATATACTTGATTTCACTAAATTAATTTAATGCTGTTGTCATCATTTTTTTATTAATGGTCAGAAAAGCATTTAATTTCATTCATTATTATAATGCAGTTTTTATAAGCATTTTTAAGAAATTAACTTATAAGTATTAAACTATATTTAAAATATTTATAATTTAAAATTCAGCTTGGTGAAAAGTGGATTTTGATTTGAATAGGTACTAAATCATATTTATACTCAGAAATGGAAGTACATTGTTTCTAATTTAAATGGATTTTATAAGCATGTTGGAAAACATCTATGAAATTAATTAAATAATTAAAAAGTTTGTAAAGCTTTTAGACAGATTAAAAACTTAGAAAAAAATAAAAAATTTAAATAATACGTACTTCTTGTTGCTCCTAAAGATGAAAGAAAAGGAAGGACATTTTAGATAAATATTCATGTTTTTCATATATTCTTTAATGTTAATTTTATATTATTTATTGTTTGAATAAATTTGTAATATTTTCAAAAAATTAAAAATTAACAATCATAATAATTTTTTTATTTTACTTTATTAATTATCATAAAATTATATGAATTTTAATTTATAAATGCATATTTCTGTGTAAAATTTTTTCATGTAAAAAAAACCATCAATTTCATTAGATATTTTATATCAGAAAATATTTCCATACATTTCTAGTGATACTCTAATAATAATAATAACTGTTTTCTTTTACCTTAGTCTTATCGTGTTTTAAAAGTCATTCAATTAAATAAGCAAAAATACTATTAAAATCGCAGTTTAAAAATATTTTGTTGACAATGACATACGTAAAGGCTAATCATTTAAATTTCAATATGAAAATTGAAAACAACAATATATGGAGACTTTCATTCTAAAGTTTACTGATTTACTTAAGGAAATAGACTTCGAAAATTATTTTCTCAAAAGTATTTTAGTGAATCTTATTTAAATAAGGATTTATATTCAATTTAGTAAATTAACATGAAATTATGAATAAATAAAAAATAATAAAATATCATAAATTATATAAAAATATTAATAACTAAGATTATAATTAAAATATAAGTTTAGCAATTTATAGAATTAAGGTGCAAAGAAGAAGGTTTTAAAATAAAATATTCATTATTCTATAATAATCTTATATATTTCTGTGCTACAACAGAAATAATATTGTAAATATAAAAACAATTTTGTTTGTTTTATCATGTTATACAATGTTTCTGGAAAGCTTTTTCTTAAATATTTATTAAGAATAAGTTGAGAATTTATAAATTTTAGAACTCTAACATTCTGTCGTTTTTTTGTGAACATTTTAGAACATCCGAACAAAAATATTATCTGTTCAGAAATGTTGTGACTCCATCATTGTAAATGAGTGTAAAATTGTTGAAAATGTATCATTTAAACAGCCTTTAAATAAAATATTGAATAATATATCGGATAATACTCATAATTCTATTTTAATTTCACAGATAATTAATTTATTCTAAATAAATCAATGATAAAAATTAAAAAAGTTTGAATACTTTCATATGATTCTATAAGTGTGATTTATTGATGAAACAGAATTAAGTTTTGTGATGGTTGCAATTTATTCCTGAACCAGTGAAAATGCATTAGGTTGTTGCTGTTACTTATGACACTTGACGAAGCCAGGCCCGCCGTCAGGAACTGGGCGAATGAAGTCAGAAAGAGCGTCTCCCGTTTTTGAACAAAGCACCCCCATATAACGGTGGAAGTAAGACTTAGGCTCATAGATGACAGCACCATCTGGTTCTTCCAATTTAGAATTTGAAGCCAGAGAACACCCACGGTCTGGCTCCAAACACCCCCAGAGGTGTTAATTTGGAATGGGAACATGGAAGACATTACGACCACGACATATTTCACGTGCCCCATTCGCCATTAATCTTCGGCTAATGCGGAATTTGAACTGACTACCTACCGGTAATGAAAACGACGTTCTAACCAACCAGGCCGCCACGGCCTATGCATTAGGTTAAACATCACTACACATGAGGTTCATTAAATAGGATAACAGATATCAGGAATCCACAACTATCGAGTCCCATTGACTCCAAAAATATTTTTGATGAATAGAAAGAAAATTTTGATCTTTAGTTCTTTTACATTAGAAGATGATTCTTAATACATTATGATATTAGGTTCTGGAAAAAGTATTCCATTATTTTTTCGGTAACGTCTGTAGTGATCGATATCTCGTGAGGTATCTATCAAACAATTTCAGATTTGTGCTCGTTGGAAAGGTGACATTTGACACTAAAATATCCTCTTGCGGTTTTTTGTTTGATTCATTCAGTTATGAGTACAAGGTTTCAAAATTGGAAGACAACAAACAGAAAATTCGATACATTTTCGTTTTTCTCTTGTAACGGCGAAAAAGATAGCCGGGCGGCTAAAATTGTGAAAGGTGTTTATCGTATTATATAAGACTGTAACAACCAGTTACGTACATTTTTTGTTTCGTCGATTCCGTTCGGGTATTTGGATGCTAAAGATGCACCTCATATGGATACAACATCGTCAAGAATGTCTATAAAATATAAAAAATTATCAAACTTGACAGCATGTCAGCAGTCGTAGCTTCGCACAAGACCTAAAAATCTACATGAAAACTGTTTTAAACCTTTTTACAAAGCGAATCTGAAAGAAGTTACAAAAAGTTCACGTAAAAATAATGGATTTCTTTTTCCCCAACCTAATATTTATAATTTTCAAATCATATATTATATTGTTGAGAAACTGAATAATGTAACGGCCAAAACTATTTATGAATGGAATGAAATTATTGTTTTGCAAAACTTCTTTTTTTCATCTTTCTGACAAATCTTTATGCTGATTAAAATTTGATTGAGACATTCTAAAATCTAAAATCTATAAACCTAAAAGACATCAAATTCTTAGAGATTCAAATCAATTTTCAATCCTTGGCACGTACATAATTTTATTGAAACAAATTCGCCTGAGATTTTTCCCTTATGTGAGACTTCCCATATCCAAATCTGAAGCACCGTTCAGAGAAAACTATACACTGATACAATTTCCTGAACAACAAAAATTAAGAGGACATATTTATGATTATTATTATTGATTAAGATGAAAAGACTTCTAAAGGTAAGGTATTCAAATGATATTTTTTTAAATCTCATGGTAGAGAAATTGAAATTTTAATCTTCTCTGGAATATAATTTTATAAGACCATTTCAAGTGAGTCATTTCGAAACTAGACCGAAAAAATCTAACTGAGAAAACAATACTTTTTTTTATGAAGCCTTTTATGAGACAAAGATGTGAAAATTGAGAGATTTCAAAGGTCTAGAGCAGTGTTTCTCAACTGAATTTACTCCAAGGACCGGTAAAATATTTCGGCACGTTCACGCGGACCGGTAATATTAATAATTCGACCCAATGCACAATTTTTCACAAAGATTCGGCAATTTATGAAACGCGATTAGGTACATAGTTGCCAGTTTGCTGTATTTTTCATCAAAGATTACATTATTTTTTTTAAACTAATAAACTATTATTATTGTAATGTAGGTACTGTATCGGTGGTCGGCCTATAAAAGCTGGATATTTCGCGGACCGGTAAATATTTCTTGCGGACCGGCGGTTGAGAAACACTGGTCTAGAGCAGGGGTCGCCAAACATTTTTGATCATCGCTCCTATATAATTTTTCAAAATCTCCTTAGACCCCCACAAAGGTAATTTTCAGGTAATTAAAATAAAACTATATATTAGTCTAAATATTTAATAAATCAGAAACAGTAAGTAAAGTAGCTACAGATTTTTTACTTCTTAATGAGATGAGTGTGCCTGGTGTTTCTTGGCAAGGTTCGCTATATTGGGTTCGAAATTAGTCAAATTTAACGTAAATCCCCTCGAAGCTCCACATTTAATTTATTTCTGTTTTTAGTTAAAATTGAGTTAACGTGACTGAAACTGGCTTCAACCATATACGAACTTGGAAACGCCAGCATAAATGGCTGAGCGTTTCGTTAAGTTTCACATATTTTTGCTTTAAATTTATATTAGTCCAAAATTTATGTATTGTCATATTTTTAATAAGCGTTTTTGCTTCAAGATTGGACAATAGTTCAGCAAGCTCATCTTGTATGTTGATGTCGACGTTATCAATTTGCGTCAAAAATAGCGCAATAATCCGATCAGGGATGTCGATGTTTTCCAAATCAACAAAGCGCAGTTTAAAATCGTCGCTTTTGATTTTTGAAGATGATTTGTATATATTTCCAAGTCTTCTTCTTTTATTTTTAATTGTTGCAGATTTGAAAAATACTTATAATCCTTACGTAGCAATGAAGATCTAAATAAATTTAATTTTACTTGGAAGCTTAACAGTATTGTCCGAGCTTGGATAATTGTTACATCTTTTCCTTTTTTCTTTTCTTCTTCTTATTTTTTTTTTTGAACGCAGTTTTTTTGCAGTTTTGTGTGAACGTCATTAAAATTTCCAAATAAGTCTGCTAAATAAAAAATATGGTTCTTATTATTTTGGAGTTCATTGCTTAGAACAGGATTTATTTTGTTCAAAAAGCCAACGGCAGTGTCGTTGATCGCCAAGTCTGCGCCAAAGGCTCCTAATTGGTTGATGGGTTCGCCAGCAAGAGACACGGATAAACCTCAATCGCTCTTCTGGCTACATACTATTAGTCGTGCAAATTACAAACTGGTCACAAGGTCAAGTTGTGATGTTATGGTATACATACGAAAACCCATAAGGAAAAAAGAGGCCGATTGTTTTCTGATTTATTATTTTATTTTCTATAATGAATATAATATTAAGTCAATTATAAAAATATTTTAAATTTTTACGTACGCAGTTAGATATGTGTGATTTGCGTATTAAGAACTGTTTTTCCTTCAAGTCCCAATAGACCCCCATTCGACCCCTTGGGTCAGATAGACCCCTACTGTTGTTAAATAGACCCCTAGGGGTCTATATAGACCACTTTGGTGACCCCTGGTCTAGAGATTCCCCTAAAACCTTTCTTCTTTAAATAATATGGCAGAAATGTGAAATTTTCATCTTCTTTAACTGAAAATGGTATTGAACACCATCAAGCGAGACATTATTACAGATGGGAAATGTTTATCAGAGGAATGTTTATCTATATTACAATAAAAGACAAAAAGTTTTTAAAACTTCAGAGTTTTAGAGATTCAAATGGCATTTTTCTTCTCTCAATCACATGGTAGAAATTCGAAGTTTTAATCTTTCTGATTCACAATTTCACTGAATGATTTTAGACAAAACAATCCATACTCAGACCAGAGATAAAGCAGTACCTTGCAGCGTTGACTTCTGCGCAACAAATGAAGATATTGAGGGTGAAAGACCGCCTGTCTAAAGTACTTCTTTCTCCCTTATGTGAATATAAATAGTAGAATAGTTCCTTAAATAAATATTAGAAAAAAATTTGAAATTTTTATCTTCTCTAACACAAAATTTTTATTGAACACCATCAGACGAGATATTCTGACATTCGTGAAATTTTTTTAAGATAAAGCAATACATTAGAAAAACACTTGTCAGGGTAAAAAATGTTAAAGCTAAAATTTTATTTATTGTATTATACTTTAAGGGAGAAGAAATTCAAATGATTTCGTTTTCCCTTAGATCAAATAGCAAAAATTTGAAATTTTTTCATCTCCGGACACAAAATTTTACTAAAAACTTTCAGAATGAGGCATTTAGTATTCATGCCATAGATGAAAATGACCTGCCAACTCCATAGGTATCACTTCACTTGGAGGACATTGCCACCACGACATATTTAATGCTCTGCAGTCATCTTTAATGAACATGACGGTTAAGTTGGGGTTCGAAGTCATTATCTTCCATGAAAGAGAACGACTCCCAAGCCAATCAGGCCACCACAACCCGTACAAATGTAGATATTAAAGCTAGGAGACTCATAGAGTCTAGGAATTCATTTGGTAAAAGGTTTTTAAATTTTATTCAGTTTTAAAACATAATTAATTCTATTGAAAATATTTCAGACGAGACGTATATAGAGTACAACCAAGAATGCAATGAAAACTCATGCGAAACGTATTGAAAAACCGCAAAATCATATCCCAAATACTTTAAACACAAGACAAAAATTTGAAATTTTAATCTTCTCTGATATGATAACAAATATTAACATATAAATAAGAATAAAATAAGCATTAACTTATGTTATTCAATATAAAAATCCTTCACCTATTTAAATAATCTAAAAATATAGTTACACATGTTTTCATGATATTAGTTTGGGGAAAAAGTAATCCATTATTTTTTCGGTAGACGTCTGTAGTGATTGATATCTCTTGAGGTATCTATCAAACAATTTCAGATTTATGCTCGTTGGAAAGGTGACATTTGACACTAAAATATCCTCTTGCGGTTTTTTGTTTGATGAATTCAGTTACGAGTACAAGGTTTTAAAAATGGAAGACAACAAACACAAAATTCGATACATTTTTGTTTTTCTCTTGTAACGGCGAAAAAGATTGCCAGATGGCTAAAATTGTGAAAGGTGTTTATCGTCCTATATAAGACTGTAACAACCAGTTACGTACAATTTTTGTTTCGTTGATTCCGTTCGGGTATTTTTGATGTTAGAGATGCACCTCGCATGTGGATACAGCATCGTCGAAAATGTCTATAAAATATCAAAAATGATCGAAGTTAACCGCATGTCAGCAGTAGTAACGCGCAAGACCTAAAAATCTACATGAAAACTGTTTTAAACCTTTTTACAAAGCGAATCCAAAAGAAGTTACATAAAGTTCACGTGAAAATAATGAATTTCTTTTTCCCCAACCTAATATAATTAATATAAATTTACGTATTCTTAATTGAATTGAAATACTAATCGATATATGTATGAAATGCTAATCGATATATATATATATATATATATATATATATATATATATATATATATAAGCATATACTTACCACTTACTGCGCTTTCGACTAGATAGAGATAAAAAAAGTTGTTTTAAGCAGTCTCAGGATATCTTAACCATACAGTCAAGAAAAAATTGCTAAAATTTTTGAAAAAATGAAAATCACTTACGTTGACTAGCAGCACCTATGATTGATATAAAATTTATTTGAATAGGGAGGCAACATTTTTATATTTACTATTGAAATGTGAAAAATTTAAATAAATTTACTTTAAGAATATAAAAAATAATAAAATCAATTTACCGTTGAGAACGTCCCTTGCTAAAAATAAATTTTGTCATACAATATTAAATCCATTGATAAAAGTATTTTCTACAATTTTCATAATTGAATAAAAATTTGATTATATACACATATAAATCTTAAGTTGTCTATATAATTTTATTGTTTCCTCATATGCTTTGAACATAAACATCTAGGAATCTGATTACTCTTTTGTTTATATATCCAACTTCAATACAAAATTTAATAATATTAGAAATTTTCCTTATAAACCAACCGGAAGAAATAAACTAAAAAAATCATAATATTAACTTATTATTTTGTTTTAATGAAAATAAAAACAAGAAATTTTAGTTAATTTATATAAAAAATAATCATTAGCATGATAAAATTTAAGAATTTTTGTTTAAATATAGCTAAAAAAGTTAAACATTTACACTAATATTTGAGACATTTTATAGTAAACATTTCTTTATTTAGTGGTTGTTTTCCCAATAAATTTGATTTGATTATTCTTCGTAGCTATAAGAGACTTTATTGTTTTATTCAAACAAGTGCTACTCGAGTAGATATTTCAGATTAAAATTTTTTTATGAATGTTTCATGTGTTGTTGAGTATTCTTAACCGTATTTTTAAAATTAAATATTTAATCTCACAATTTTAACTCTAAGAATATATTTAAAATATTAATTAGTAACATATCTGAAGATGAAATAAGTTATTAAGTTGAAATGCATCATTTTAAGAATTATTATAAAAAAACAGATTATTTACGGTGAAAATTTAATTTTGCATGAATGGTAAATATTTATGTGAATACTATAATATATATACAAGGTCTGGCTTTTAATTTCCAGGACTGACGTAGCTGTAGGCGAACGAAAAGCCAGAAGATGGCGCTAGTGATTGCATATTGAAGAGCGTTTTCTTGCGCATGTGCAGTGCAATCGGCGCCATTCTGAAGTAAGTGGTTCTCTTGGAAAGGCCCATTTAAATGTAGCTCTTAAATTCCTATTGTCAAAGTGAAAATGAAGCAGAGAATTAACATTAAATTTTGCTTCAAATTGAAATCAATATGACCCTGAAACCAAACGTCAAAGCTCCGAATGGCGGTCTCCAAGTTCACCAAGGCAGAAAAAATTTCGATTTGAAAAGTCCAAAATTAAGGTCATGTTAATCGCTTTATTTGATTTCATTCATCATGAATTTCTTCCTCCTAACATGACTATCAATGGACAGTTCTACACAGAAGTTCTCGACTGACTTCGAAAACGAATTCGTAGAGTGACGCCTCATTTTGAACAAAATGGGAGTTGGCTGCTGCTACATGACAATGCCCGCCCTCACACTGCGTTGCCTGTGAAGCGATTCTTAGCCCAGCATGGTGTCGTTGAGAAGCAGCATCCACCATACTCTCCAGACCTAGCACCCGAAGACTTTTTCCTCTTTCCTAAGTTGAAAAATTCGCTGAAGGGAACAAGATTTCAGGATGTCGAAGCCATCAAGAAAACCATAACATCAGTATTAAAGAGCATTCCAAAAGAGGACTTTAAAACTGCTTTCCGAAATTTGTACAGCCGAGCACAGACGTGCATTACGGCTGATGGGGATTACTTTGAATCATATTAAATGACTACGTGTTTAACTTTTTTTTTCTTTTGAGTTATTCTATGAGTCCTGGAAATTAAAAGCCAGACCTTGTATATTGCTTTTAACAAATACTGTATTAAGAAAGTTGATATCATACAATAAATAATAATAATAGCAATATGAATCCTAATTTGCTGTAACTTGTATTCAAAATAAAATATCCTTTTACCTCCTTGTGCAGCTTCTACAAATAGAAAAAGAATATAAATAACTAATAAAATGATTATATATATATATATATATATATTACAATGATTATGCGTATTTATCTAGTATTTTAAATAAATAAAAAATATATATTTTTGTCGTGTGTCAGCTAAACTGGTAGTGCGCTACTCCACTTTTCCAACTGAACTATAATTTGGTGTACAGTCCGACTTCTTCAGTACACACATGCCATAGGAACCCATTTATAGGGTAGGCAACCATTCATACTTTATTGATATAAGGAAAAAAGGAAGAGAAATTACATCCATGCCCGAACCGAGATTCGAACCCATTACCTTCCGGTAAATGAACGACTCACTAACTAAACAGGCCACCATGGACCCAATAATCGGGACTTGCATGCTCTTGAAAATATGCTTTTAATATGGTTTACAATGAGTAAAGGAATCGAGAAAAATAACGCAAGTAATATGGGTATTGAAAATACTGATATTTTATATCTTTATAAAAAGATTATTCTTGGGTACTTATACATATGCTTTGACTAATATTAATAACATGTTCTCTCTCTGATTCAAACAAGAATTCATTAAAATTTTTTTATTCAAATGACTAATAATCAGACTATTTATTCTTTAAATAATACACATTTATTTCGAATTATGTATGAATAATTGACTTAGACGTAAAATGTTGCATATGACTTTGAAAAAAGAAAATATAACGTTTTTCGTTCAAATAAATGAATTTCTGGTGATAATGTATACATTTAAGGGTATTTATTGATGTAAGTACATTTTTCATGTTTCTACTTATATTTTAATTTTAAATATTTTATTAATCCATTTTTGTGTCAAATTTTATAAATGTCATACTATTAGCAACGCAACTTACAAATTACGTCTGTGCTTTCTTCGATACAAAGTTTTTGTACAATTTAACAATTTTAAGGTTTTTTTTTTTTTTTTTAAAAGTTAAGTTTTTAAAGAAGATTGCTAATGCAATCTTCCTTCAAAAAATTACAGTACCCATTTAAAATAAACTTTATTCTGAAATTTTTGAAAATATCAAAAGAATTATCGAAAGAAAACTTACTGTCAATTAATCCTCCTAAAATTAAAAAAAGATCCAAGAATTAATAAGTATACTTCAATTTAATGTATTTAAATAGATGAACAATAGTAAATGCTATAGAATAACAATAGTATAGTAATAATATAGAATAACAATAGTAAAGTTGTGTTCGTGTGTACTTACGGTTGCAGTCTTGTCCTGAAAATAAAATAAAAATTAATTAGAAATATATTAAAATATTTACTTAATACAATTGAAAAGAATGACACTTAAAAATTGACTTAAATCATATTTCATTTAATAATATTTAATTACCTTTAAATGATGTTTTAATGAATTAGAAAAGAAATCTACCAATGTGAAATAATTTAAGATAAATAAAAAACAAAATTTCTAACATGATTAAAATTTTGAATTGCTTTTTGTATTTAATCTCTTAAAAATTATAGTTTAAGGTGAAATTTCATGATGAAAAAAATAATGATTTTCTTTTACTATATCATTGTTTAAACACACGTGATATCTTAAATTAAATCTTGACATTTACCAATAATTTGTCAGATGACGATGATTAATTTTTTTCTTATATAGAACATTTTTTGAGAAATAATTTTAAAAAAATAAAATATTCGCATAATTTTAACTTAAAAATAATGAAATGTGCTATATTTTATAAGTACGACACTACTGATAATGTTTTTTTTAATTTTTTTAGACATTTTTATTTATTTTTTTTTGACATTTAAACTTGGCAACAATAAATATCTTAGCTGCCAAACTATTTTGGGTTGTTTATTTTATCTTGTATATTAATTCCTCAGAAATGATCATAATTATTTAAAGGAAAACCATATTTATAAAAATATTGAACAATTTATCGTGCAAGTATTATATCTTTTTCAGATAAAGCATTAAATGTAGATTTAAAAATAAGATATTTACATATGGGATTTAGTAATACTGCTTATAATATATATATATATACACTGCTCAAAACAATTAAAGGATATTTTAAGTTTTATATAAAATAAAGATATAAGCGAATTTTTTTTGAAGAAAATGGTAGAAGATAATCACAAATACAAATTTTTCTGATTTTCTAACTGTGGAGTATGCTAATTTTGAGTTCAACTTCAAAAACGTCGCTTCAGCGGCAATGAATAAAATTTGACTTTCAACTGAATGAAAGACAAGGTTGATCGGCATTCAGTGACTCTTTTGTTTCGATGAGTACGTTGTCTCAGCGAAGTCATTTAACTGATTCAGAAGCTTGGAGAGTTGTTGGTAGGATAGGAGAAGCCAAACTCAAGCCGAAGTAGCGAAAGCCATTGGAGTGTCACAAAGTGTGATTTCCAGGATGTGGAACCGTTTTTCGGAGACGGAAGTGCAGGCCGAAGACCAGGGCAAGGTCGTAGACGGGCTACAATGCCCAAAGAATATCGTTATTTAGTGTTAACCGCTCAGAGACACCAAAATATGAACTCTACTCTTTTCCAATGACACCTTTACTAGGCTACTACTCAACTCAGACTGTTCGAAACCGGCTCCATGGTGTAGGTTTGTATGCCCGCCGACCGATGGTTTGTGTTAAACTAACATTAAGGCATCGTAGGGAGTGGGCAACAGAGTATGTGAACTGGAGGAAAAATGAATGGAGCAATGTTCTTTTTCTGATCATTTGATAAAAGGCGTATTTTCATATGGAGGGACCGTGGCTGTAGGAATAATCCTGCGTTCGTGCACGAAAGTGTCAAATTTTTAGGCTGTGGAGGAGTGTTTGTGTATGGTGGCATCTCCATTGACGGGTGCACAGTCCTCTATATCATTTGAGATGGACCTCTGACTGGTCGCCGATATAAAGATGAGATCATTAGACCTATTGTAGTCTCTTACGCTGCAACAATCGGAGATGACTTCATTTTAATGGACGATAACAGCAGAACACATCGTGCTAACCTGGTGGAGGATTTTCTTTTCGATGAAAGAATAGTACGAATGGAATGGCCAGCGTGTTCTCCAGACAGGAATCCAATAGAGCACGGGGACGCTCTAAGAAGATGAGTTGCTGGCCATCAACCACCCCACAAACTCTCCAAGAACTGGAAGACTGGGATAGAATACTCCAACTCGTGATTAATAGCCTCATTGACTCCATGCCTCAAAGGTGTTCAACGTTGCTAACCATCCGTGGAAACCACTGCAAATGATTTCCTTTGGAAAAAAACACCTTTTCTTATTCCTTTTCTCTCATATGCATACATTGTGTTTATTTCCTTTTGTACTCAAATGCGCAATAAAATGCATTTCTTTCTGCCAAACATGTGTAATTTATTCCCATATAACCTACTACGTTTGACGACCATGTATCAATCAGCTGAAAAGTTTCCCAGCCACAAGATGCACCTAAAACTTTAATATTCTTTATTTGTTTGGAGCAGTATATATTGTTTCCAAAGTGCTTTATTGATAAAATCAGTTACGCGTGTGAAAATCTTAAACTTTTTGCTCAGTTTTACATCAAACAATCAGGAACTAATTTATAAAATTAGTTTGATTTAAAAGTATTACCCATTAGATATTATTAATAAGTATTCCTTAAGTATTCATCTCAAAAACTAAATTAAATATACTCAATATCTCTTAAATACTAATGAAGGGAATTTTTTGCATTTTTGAGCTATGAATTTTTCCTTTAAAATTCTAAAAATATATCAAGATTTATAATAAATAATTTTAATTAACGAAAATGTTAAGTTTATTAGTAAATTATATATATAATTTATATTTACCTCGTTTCCTAGTGTCTCCTGCATTAGCCCCCATGTCTGTAATTAAAGAAAATATTCATTATAACTTTATTTTAAAACAATATGCAGCTGATAAAGTTTTTATATTGTGAATATAATATTTTGAACTATAAGTGTTTTCAACAAATTTATTGCTTTCATTAAAACTTAATTTAAGAGTATGAATATGACTACTGAAAATGTTTTGCCATTCGAGAAATTAATTTATGCTTGATTATTTTTATGGCATTGTTTTTGAATCTGCGTCATATATTCTCCATATATTTAAAAATAAAATTTTAATAAATAAGTTTTTATACAATTTTTACAAATTTAAATACATTTTCTTTTATTGGCTGAATAGAAAAATCGGTAGGAAATATGAATATGTTTTAAATAATAAAATTATTTTAAATTAACGTTAAATGGTAAAAAATGTTATGTATCTATTCCAGTATTTAACCCTTTGTGTCATATGCAATAGATTATTAACACTTTCTGGGCCATTTTCTAGTGTTTTTAAATATTTTGATATAAGAGGTAAATGTGTGATGCATACTTGTATAGAATACTGAATGAGAGTAACACTAGAGACTTATAACTTGAGGCAATTGACGATATATGAAAATCGTAGGTGCGATTCGCAGTTACGACATATCTCTAATTTGTTTTCCAGGACATTATATTTTTTGATAATGTTTGCTATACGTATAAAAATGTAAGAATAATATTAAATTTATAGTTCAGTCAGTACATTTTGTACTATAATTAAATACTATGAGCCTCATTGCCCTTTACAATCGATAATACTTTACAATCGGTAATACATTTCAATCAATAATACATTTCAAATATTTGAGAATTACTGCTCCTTATAATTAGTACAAAACACCTGTTCTACAGTTAAAATTTTTTAGAATCATTGATGTTTGTGATTAATGAATTCTGTACTGTAATTAAATACTCTGAACATCATTGCTCTTTATAATCAATATTACTTGTATTGTACAAAATAATTGAGTATTATAGTTTTTTATAATTAGCATAATATGTTTTGTAATTAAAGTTAAGCATAATTGATTATTCTAATTTATGCAATCTGTATTGTATAAAAATAATTTGGGACATCACTGCTTATAATTATTAAGTATTATTTATTAAAAGCAAGTATATAAGTTAATGAATATTATTTTATTTATGTATTAATAAGTTAGTGCATCACTGCTCATAATTATTAAGTACGTCACGTACTACATATTAATTAATGTGTGTATTAATAAATTAGAGCATCACTGCTCATAATTATTAAGTACGTCACGTACTACATATTAATTAATGTGTGTATTGATAATTAGAGCATCACTGCTCATAATTATTAAGTACGTCACGTACTACATATTAATTAATGTGAGTATAATAAATTAGAGCATCACTGCTCATAATTATTTAGTACGTTACGTATTACATGTTAATAAATGTGTGCATTAAGAAGTTAGAGTATCTGACTTGTTCAGAATCAGACATAAATATTGATTTCAGTGTAAGTTTCACTACAATATTCGATTGTTCTATGAAGTACAACAGGTTGCCACTAAAGGTCACCTGCGATTAAGCTTTCCTACTTATTTGCAGTGAAATATTCCCCCTTACTTCACTAGTCTTGTAAATTTTCTCTAAAGTCTGTTCTAGTAACTTAGAAACTGAGATTAAAAGTAAAACCCAACAGCTTAATTCAACCACCTTCAAAAGAACTATTTGTCTTAGAAGATATTGCAAAGATGAACTTCTTAAATCTCTGTAGCTTCCGTCTTTATCGAGATGAGCATATTTTGGTTTGCCCTTCGAACCAGAGACCTCCAAGACTACTTACTCATTAAACTAACCCGGCCCTTTCATATTCAGTATTTTTTTCACTTTTTCATGAAATTACTTAAAAATACCTTTTTTCTTGAAAATTTCAAATCGTAAATTTTCTTTCATACAAATATGAATATAATTTTCTTTTAAGAAAAATCAATCGTTTTAAGGTTTCTTGTCTGAACTGGTGAAGTGTTTCGCTTTTATTTTGACAAAATACTCACTGGTAAGATTTTCATAGTCTCTTGCTCCATTTCCACTTATTGAAGTTTCAGTATTATCTCCACTAACTCTGTATGCTATAAAAAATATGAAGGACATTTTTAATGCAGTTTGGCCTTTTATGTATCACGTTTTATAAATAAACATTGATTAGAAAAAATATGTGTGAAAAGATTTAAAACTCACCTTAAATTATATATATATATATATTAGTTTGGGGAAAAAGTAATCCATTATTTTTTCGGTAGACTTCTGTAATGATCGCTATCTCGTGAGGTATCTATCAAACAATTTCAAATTTATGCTCGTTGGAAAGGTGACATTTGACACTAAAATATTCTCTTGCGGTATTTTGTTTGATTCATTCAGTTACGAGTACAAGGTTTTAAAAATGGAAAACAACAAACAGAAAATTCGATACATTTTCGTTTTTCTCTTGTAACGGCGAAAAAGATAGCCGGGTGACTTAAATTGTGAAAGGTGTTTATCGTCCAATATAAGACTGTAACAACCAGTTACGTACAATTTTTGTTTTGTCGATTCCGTTCGAGTATTTTTGATGTTAGAGATGCACCTCGCATGTGGATACAGCATCGTCGAAAATGTCTATAAAATATCAAAAATTATCAAACTTGACAGCATGTCAGCAGTCGTAGCTTCGCACAAGACCTAAAAATCTACATGAAAACTGTTTTAAACCTTTTTAGAAAGCGAATTTGAAAGAAGTTACAAAAAGTTCACGTAAAACTAATGAATTTCTTTTTCCCCAAACTAATATATATATATATATATATATATATATATATATATATATATATTAGTAAATTTTAAATTTATTATTTTTAAAAATAAATGTTTCACTCATTTTAATATGTTGTTGTGTTATTATTAACATTATATGAGTATTATGTATAAAAACTTTTTTACAAATTAAATATAAATACCTTCATAGTATAGAAAGTATATATTTGATATTTTTCATTGTTTAATTTACTTTTGACCAAAATTTTCATTTTATGCGTATTTTTTATGTGAGATTTTAATTAAAATTTAAGATAATAAATTTTATATACGCAATGACGATAGCATTTGCAATTTTTTGCTGTTATACTGATTTGATGTTTTTTTGAAACTTAATTATGTAAGCCACTTTTTTTAATTGTAGTGTTTGGATTCGGTATGTTAGGCTAGGCGAAAATTCTCTGGTTTGATTCCGGCCACAATTGAACAACGGGAGATGGTTGTTGCGCTTTTATATGATGTACGTATGTCAGAGTGTATGCTGGGAAGTCTTCCAGATTTTCTTCCCTGCGTTACTTGAGTATGTAAATCTATCTACTATAAACGAAATTCCATTCAGAAGGCAATTTAAGCTGTGAATATTAAATTGCGTTACAGTAACCCGAGCAGATGCCACATAATCCATCATGCCAATTTTTGATTTGGCGATATTTTTGTCGGATTTCCTTACATTGGATTGTTCATCTGGTAACCTGGTTCTGATGACGTCATAGAAGGAGAATAATAAGAATTACACAGAAAATGTCTATATTGGCAACCCTATTATTTAAGTCATCGCTAAAAAATTTAGGACATTTTGATCCATTTTCCCTTTTGTATTTTAATTAATATTCTTATATTTTCTTTTTCTTCTTTATTTTTCAAAAATATATATTTTATTATTATTTTTGATTTAATTAATGTTAATATTTAAATATATATATTTACCCTTTTTATATATCAGATTTAAATTTATTATTTAAATGTATGAGTTATTTCTAGGAATTTAATGCATCACAATTACGACATCTATTAATTACGATATTAAGTCACAACTATTTCACCTTGGCAGCATTTTTTCATCGCCAAAAATTAACATGACGGATTATAAGGCATCTGTGCTAAATAGTTTTAGTTCTTTAGGCTACCCATGTCATTGTGTCTAATATAGTGCTAAGAACATATACGGCCCTTTTTCCAAAAAATTTCATTATTTTAATTTATTTCTATTTTGCAATAAGTCTATATAATATATTATGTAAAATAATCTATGTATTGTTATGTACTATAGATTATATAATAAATAAATATAATAATATTTTTTTTGTTCTAATGGCGGGCACCCTTGAGTAAGTATAGGACGTTAGCCGCAACAAGGCCGGAAACTGCTACTTATTTTATCGTTACCCGGTGGGCACATGTGAACCAAGTCACGGAGGTACGAGTAGCGTCGTCCACGCCACACCACCACAAACCCGTTTATAAGGCGGGCCACATTCATCCATCAACAATGGATGAATGTGGCCCGCCCTAATGTGAGGAAAGGACAAGAAACACAGAAAGAGTAAGAGAAAGTACATCCATGCCCGAGCCGGGATTCGAACCCAGGTCCTCCCCGTCCGTAATCAGTTACGCTAACCACTAGACAGGTTGGGCGGCTAAATAGATAATAAAATGAAACAAATATTTCAAATAATAAAACTGAATTAGATTCAGATATTGTAAGATTTAGTAATAAGATTCGCATGTTTTAAGATTCAGGAATGCCCTTCATCTCAAAAATAAAATTTGAATTTGGTACTTTAATTGGGCCTTTAAATTTTAAGTAATCAAGTATTTTCTAAATCAAATTGCAACTAAAGTTTGTTTTTATTTATTATCAAAAACAAAATAACTTATTTTTTCAAAAAGTTCGTATTACATCAAATAAAAAACACATAATATAAAAAATAAGAAACAAATAGGTTATTAAAAGAACAATGAAAATTTATTTAGTACTTACTATAATGATGCACTATGAATAATAATTTATATTATGAGTAAAAAATCATAATAATATTGATATAAGCACACAATTTAAATAAAATAAGATTTTAAAATTACTTTTAATATGTTATAAGATTTCAAACATTAATTCATTACTACTTGATACTCTCACAAATATGTCTTTCATAAAAAGAAATCTTAAAATTATATTTTAGGAAAAAAACATAAATATGTTACTCTAATAAAATGACAAAAGTATTTAATTTTAAACACTAATGGTCAATTTAATTTATGTCGCTGTGGTTACAATGAGTAAGATAATTTAGTTTTCTTTAAAATGTATATAAGCTTTCAGATTCAGTCTTTCTTTAAGGAATATTAAGATTGGTAAATTGGTCATTTCTTATAATGAACTCGGGGATTGTTTTCATATTTTTTCTTTTGTGATGCATTGATATTTTTTAAAATTTATGAACTGTAATTGCAAGTATTAAATATTACAAGTTTCATTTGTGCACTTATTAATGGAATAGCATTTACGTTTCTTAAGCAATCCGTTAGCTTTGAATTTATTCTACAAATAAATTATTTTTACATCTCATATTGATTATAAATTTTTCTTAAAGTAACAGTATGCATCATATTAAAGAAAGAATCAGAAAATATGATTGATTTCTTTGAGTAAAATGCTTAGTCGCTCAAACAATGTGTTCCTACGTAGGGCAATAGCAGATTTCAGCTTCTAGTAGTTTCTAGTATATTTGTACCGACATCTATACGCTTAAATAAGAATAAAAAAACTTGTTTTGTTTACATACACAAAATATTTAAACTTCTACTTTAAATTATTATTATAACCGATCAGCGAAATTTCTATACCACAGCTCCCTTTTCAACATCAATATGAATAATTTGATTTTTTTTTTTTAAAAAAATTTCTGCTATCAAGTGCCTCTTATACGGTGGCTTTCTGGATAGTTTCTAAAAGAAAACGTGCAGTGATTAAGCCACTTTGAACGATTTGCAAGTTTGCTTCTAATATGGAGGTAAATTATCATACTGTCTGTCTTCAGCACCAACCTTTGGATCTTCAGCTGATGTATATCCGAATCCCCTTGTTCGATAAATTTCAATATGTGGGTGTGACGTTTGACCACATAGTAAGATGGAAGTTACTTGTAAAGGACTTCGTTTCACGAAGAGACTCAGTGTTCTTAAATGCTTTGCTGGGAGTAAGGTTGCACTGGACAAACCCTGTCCACCCTTCCTTTATTGCTTTACTTCTATGATCCACTAGTTGCGGTAGGAAAAAAATGTACTCAATAATCTCGAAAAAATAAAAAACTAGTTCTTCCATATTGTTTCTGGAAAAGTAAGGACAACACTGATTGAAGGCATGCTTATGTTGACTGATAATAAGCACTTGTGATTCGTAATTCAAGATAAGGCTTTAATTCCCTGGAAAAAGATCAAACTGGATAATTTTCACTCTGGAGTGAAGTCAATCAAGAGCTACCTAGAAATCTAAAGATGGGCTTTCTGCAGTGATTTGCATTTAAAAAATTCACTTGGCTTAATGCATGAACAAGAATTACTTGTTCCACTACAGATTTTAATACATTTGTAACCTTTCTGGATTGATCTTGACCTGAATCCAAAAATAACTAAATGTATACGGATCCCTCTATTTTGAGACCAGTCCCTCTTGTAGCAATAAAAAACTTTTTTTTTATCTAGAACTGGAGACAATTCAGATCTTTAGATGGATCTTTCTTGCCTGATGGCTCTAACACAGGTCTCGGGTTTTTCTCCAAAATTTCCTCTTCCTACATTCCTATAGGCCAAGGTACTGCGTTTGACAATGAGATTGTTGCGATTTGCACAGCTCTGTCTCAGCTGTCATGTCATTTCAAAAATTCCCAGGTACCTTCAATGAATCCCAAGGGGTATGTTGGCTATCATTCCAGATATAAATCCCATAACGCAAGACATAGTGGATTGTCATTATTATGTAAAAAAACTGGCATTACTCCAGAAAACTATACTCCTCGGGTAATTTCCAGGTAATGAGAAAGCCGACTTCCAGGGAAATAGGGTGATTTCATCAATCAACATATTCTACCATCGTGTTTCTCAAAAGTCCTGGAAGAGTGCTAGCCCGAAATTGTGCAATGGCTCCAAGCTTAGAATGGTCACTGAATACCACTGGACATGACACCTTCGAAATCATCTCCATAGTTTAAAAATAGTTCCTTCGCTGATATATACTCTGTCCAGCTCTGGAGAAGGATGGATTCGGCACATCTTAACTACTGTCCAGCTCTGCGCAAGGCTTTTTTTACAAAGGTAAGAAATTAATGGACTCTGTAACAATTATTTTTGTTTGTTGAATCCTTTATTCTTTGATCTTTATTCTTATTTTTTGCTATAACTGCTCATAATCTGAGATTGGAAAGTAAAACAATTCATCATTTTATTAAAGATTGTTTTTTTATAAATTATGTGTATTTGACAGAGTACTTGTAATAAAATATCGAGTTTTTGGAAGAGAATTGCTATTCTGAAATATAAAATTGTTCACTATTTACTTATTTTTATTTGAAAATCGTCGACCGAAATTTAAAAAACTAATTTTGGATTTTAGACAATTTTATCATTTTGGACAATAAAATAAAATTTCAAGTATATAGCCTACATTCAAAATAGATTCATATGAACTGCTATGCATGTACCAAAATAATGATCGCGTTATTTACAAAAATAATGTAATCTTCTAAGAGCGATATAAAATGTTTCAAAATTAAAATTAATTTTTATATGTTATATATTTATTGCATACAGACTTATATAATTTAAGGGACTTATTTTTATAAGAAAATATTAAACATCATATGAAGTGAAGAAAAAACATTTATCTTAAATTGGCTAATTAAATTTTATTTTACTATTTTTATTTTTTTATACATTTTTATATTTTTTATATATTTATTGTATAATATACAATAAATATATTATTTATTGTATATATTATTAAAAATCTACTTGAATATATATATGTAAAAGTTTCTAAGCAGTTTCCAATTCTAAAGATATTGTGCAAAAACAAATTAAATAAAACTAAATTTATTTAACTTCACTATAACCACTCAATATGTTTTCTTGCTATAACTTAAACATTATTAAATAATTTTCTTCGAATGTCATTTTTTTTTTTCATATTTTTTTTAATTAAAATAAAATGCTATCGACCATGCAAATAATGAGAAATGTATGAAAAGCAGATACATTTAAATAATTATATTTTAAAATGTTTAAATTAAAAATGAAGTAAAAATAAATAATCATGATATATATATACAATTTTCACATTACAATGTTCAATTATCATCATAAAAGATACTGGAGGAAAAGAAATTGTGGAATTTTGTATTAGAGATAAAAAAAATTTTTTTTACCCGTAGCTGAAATTTAATATAAATAATTTTTATTAATTAAAATAAAATTGCATAAGTCATAATGTTTTTTATGCTAAAATATTAGTGTTTGAAAAATAACATAAAAACTCTAACTTACGATCAGGTCGGCCATATGCTGAAAAAGAGAATTATATTTAAAATAAGGAAAATTTTTAAGCCTTAAATAAGTAGGAAATTTACAGTTAAATGTATCTATAAAGAATAATAATGCTTCGTGCTGTGATATTCGATTTTTTTGGGAAAATTATCACTAGAGTTACAGTATGATGTACAAAATCAAATACACATAGAAATTATGATAAAGAAGTTAACATTAAAATAAAATATCAACCATGATCCATAAAAATATATTAAAAAAAATAGTGTACACATATTTAATTTCTGATGAAAAGTAATACGTGTTTCCAAAAGAGAGTTTTTTGCAAACTCTTTGTTGTTGTTGTTTTGTGCCAGCCAGGCTGGCAGTATAGGGTGCGTGGCTCCACATTTCCAACTGAACATTAATTTGATGTGGAGTCCCACTTCCTCAGTACTTACATGCCATAGATACCCGTTTATAGGGTTGGCAACCATTTCCAACCCATTTATAGAAGCAAAGGAGTAAGACATTAGAGAGAGAAAGTACATCCATGCTCGAACCAGGAGTCGAACTCTGTACCTTCAGATACACAGTCAGGAATGCTGACCCCTAGACATGATGGGCGGTGACAGATGAAATAAATTATTTCTATACATAGCTTGTTTCGTTTTGTCACAGATTTGTTCTGCCTTCGAAAATTGAAGATTATAGCTAATCTTAATTTTTGCGCATATTGTACTTGTTTAAAGTTATTAAGCATTTTAGATCTGTGTATTGTTATTGATATCTTATGTATTAGATCTATGCATTTTAAATTAGTGTAATTCTTTTAATACCTAAAATTTAAAAAGTTCAAATCTCTATTCTTTCTATTCAATCTGGTAGGTAATCTCTTTTTTTTTCCAATAAAACCCGTTTTTTTTTTTTTTTTTTTTTTTTTTTACACTTTTAAAGTAAAAATTAAAAATAACATCCTTTTGAATCATGAAATTATACAAAAGATTTTAAAATCTTTAGTCTTTTTTATAAATTTTATATATTATGAAATTGAATTGAAGTAAATCTATGCTGGAACCATGATTCGAAGCCAGGACCTCTCCATCCGCAGTCAGGGACCACTAGTCAGTGTGGGCGGCAAATAATTTTCAATTGCTTCGTAAAATGAAGCACCATTTGTCGCTGCCAATGAGTGGGAGAGTGATCACATTCTTGCTCTTTGAGTTGCTGGAGAGCTTCTTTACGTTAATGCTTGACGTAAAGAAGCTCGTCTGACGTCTGAAATCATTCCGCTGGGGTGGCGTGGAAACTTGCTGACACTTGTTGGAAACAAAATAACTAGTAGACACTTGTTGGAAACAAAATAACTTGCTGACACTTGTTGGAAACAAAACAACTTGTAGACACTTGTTGGAAACAAAACAACTTGTAGACACTTGTTAGAAAAAAAAATTTCCAGACACTTGTTGGAGACAAAACAATTTCCAGACACTTGTTGGAAACAAGACAACTAGTAGACACTAGTTGGAAACAAAATAACTTGCTGACACTTGTTGGAAATAAAACTTTTATAACACTTGTTGGAAATTTTTAAGCATCTAACAGTGAAGGCCGAAAGCTACTGTAAGTTTTTTTTAATATCTACCAAGTTTTACAGACTTTTGAGAAAACCTTTTATAGATAGCCGGTAGAGTTCATAAGTTGGTAGAATGGAAATCCGGAAAACTTCCAGCACCCAGACTGATCTCACTCACTGTTGACTGGAGATGGATTTTACACTTCTGATTTTTGCATACGCGTCTCTCAAGAGTTTTCCGGGTTTCCTCCCTTGCGATGCATGAATATGGTTTACTTTCTTTCAAAAGACATCCCGGAAGGACTCGTTGGTCGCGCAATAGGTACCCATATCTTTTCAAGTGCACCCCGTGTAGATTTGTTTAAAGTACCATAATTATATTGATTTATATTGTAAAATATCTAAAGAAAGAACTTATTTTTTAAAGTATTATTGTTCATTTTATTCATTTTTTGCTAAGAAGATGCATTTTTTTTACTGCTTTGAAGATAATTTTATAATACATATGCTCTCCCTCCAAAAAAAGATTAAAATTTTATCATGCAAATTTAGCTTAGAATTTTATCATGCAAATTTAGCCAAGATAAATGTTTCCGGATATTTTTGTAATACGTATGTTAACGGAAACATACGATAGTTATATACATACGTTGTTAGTTAATACTAATTGTGTTAGAAGTTGACATTTTCTTCAATAAGGATTTAAAATACAATTAAATTAAGAAAGTAGAATTTGAATTAAATAGTAATAGAAATACTGAGCAAAAAATTTAGAAAACAACGCCAATAGCACCATCCGAAAGTAAACAAAGAAGCGATTGTAAACGCATAAAAAAGGAATTTAAAAAATATGTGATGTATAATGTATATTAATTAAATTTTTAAAAATTATCGCAATATTATTTGCAATACGCAAAATTATACAATGAAATTTTATAATTTTTAGGAAAATAGTTTTTAATATTTACTCTCATTCAAACATTCTATTATAAGATTTATAAAATAAATAAATTTACTTCTATAATGTGTAAAATTACATCCATAATCTTGTTAACTCGACTTCTGTAAATGTGAAACCATTTAATCATTTATAAAATATTTTTATATAGATTTAAAGTTTCTCTGAGAATTTATGAAAATTGTTCACATAAAGTATTTAAGGGGAAATTAGGAATTATTATCTTTGTTTTATCACGAAAACATTTTTCAAAAATAAATAAAATATTGTGTTATAAAACTGTTAAAAAATTTAAAGAAAAAAATTAAGCATTAACTTAGAATGATTTATTATTTTCGTTAAATTTTTCTCAAATATTTCTGTTCGTATACTAATGTCAAATTATAAATTTTTATTTAATGTCAATTGAGATCATGGAAAATCTATTCCAAGTTTGAACACTAAATTATATCGAGCCTCACTTCAATCGTTATAGTAACTTGTATTCGATTGTTCGGAAAGTCATTTCTTTTTTCCCTACCTGAATCAGATTTTTGCTTGGGAAAACCTATCATTTTATGAGCATGAAATTATACAACAATCAGAAAGATGGTGTAAGGTGTAGAACTAGAATTGACAATATACAATTCAATAAAATATTTATTAGCTATACGTCTTTCATTTTTATATAAAACGAAATAACTTTCCGAACAATTCAATGTACTTTTAATTAAGCGAATAGAAAATATTCTTTTGTTTTCAGAAGCCTATATTATCGAGAATTCTTGTTGTTACTTATGACACTTTGCGAAGCCAAGCCCGCCCTTTTGAGAGAGGGTGAATAAGATCAGAAAAAGCGTTTTCCTATTTGGAACAGAGGTAGCCCATACCAGGGTGGAAATACAAATTTGGCTCATAAATGGCAGCATCCAGATGGGGCTTTCAATTTAGGGAGAAAAACCAGGGAAGACCGTAAGTCTTGTCTCCTAACACCCCCAGAGGTATTAATGTGGAATGGAAACATGGAGGACATTGCGACCCGACATATTTAACGTGCCCCAGTCGCCATTAGTTAACACGGCGGATCTTCGAACAAGCTGGGATTCGAACTCACTACCTTCCGGTAAAGAAAGCGAAGCCCTAACCAACCAGGCTAGCGAGACCCATTAAGAGTTCTTAAGTGTACCAACCTCCTATCTATAATTCAATATGATGTTAAAACTTATTAAGGGTAATTTTTTAAATTTCATTTTGGCTTGAAAAAGCACTGATTATTTGTATTAGTGCTTTATGGCAGAATTTTTAATGAAAACAAAATTTTACATATATATATATATATATATATATATATATATATATATATATATTAGGTTGGGGAAAAAGTAATCCATTATTTTTTCGGTAGACGTCTGTAGTGATTGATATCTCGGGAGGTATCAATCAAACAATTTCAGATTTATGCTCGTTGGAAAGGTGACACTTAACACTAAAATATTGTCATGCTTTTTTTTGTTTGATTAATTCAGTTTCGAGTAGAAGGTTTTAAAAATGGAAGACAGCAAACAGAAAATTCGCTACATTTTCGTTTTTCTCTTGTAACGGCGAAAAAGATAGCCGGGTTGCTAAAATTGTGAAAGGTGTTTATCGTCCTATATAAATAAGTCTGTAACAACCAGTTAGGTACAATTTTGGTTTCGTCGATTCCGTTCGGGTATTTTTGATGTTAGAGATGCACCTCGTATGTGGATACAGCATCGTCGAGAATGTCTATAAAATATCAAAAATGATCGAAGTTAACCGCATGTCAGCAGTCGTAACGCGCAAGACCTAAAAATCTACATGAAAGCTGTTTTAAACGTTTTTACAAAGCGAATCCAAAAGAAGTTACATAAAGTTCACGTAAAAATAATGGATTTCTTTTTCCCCAACCTAATATATATATATATATATATATATATATATATATATATATATATATATATATATATATATATATAGCACACTTAAGCAACTTCATTCATCGTGGCTTCACAAATTCAGCAAGTCAATAAAACCATTGACTGAAATCATCATTAACTAAGAAATGTAGTAGTACTCAATTCAAAGAAGGCAGTTGTATGAAATGTGGGATGGGATTGTCTTTACTTCATAAAACACTACACAGGGAGATCCCCTCTGCGAAATGACAGTTTATCAACATTTTGGAATGTCTCCCCTTTCCAGTCATAAAATATTCATCACTTCGCCTTGTGGATGTGTTCATTGTGTCCGAGTAACCGCATGATTATTTGGCTGAATCAGCTGCCACAAATAATATGATTTTGCAGCGCCTCTCTGCATTATTAAACGATATTTATTCAAAACAGAGCCCTTTCCGTGTGTGAAAATGTTGTGCACTTTGCTCTCTGCTGGAGATTCTCGTTCGTTTTTATTCTCCGCATTTGTTGCTGCTGTTTTCTTCGAACTGCTTATTCTTACTGTTTTTCATTTGTGACGATACGATAGCCTTATTGTGGAAATCAGAATATTTGTGAAAAAAAATTTAAAAAATTACTTTTTAGTTGCTCTTTTACAAATATATATATATATATATATATATATATATATAAATAAAATATTTTTCACATTTTTTCTTGTCAGTTATTTCATTATAGGTAATAAAAAGAAATGGGATAAGCATTTAGTGAACTTGCATTTAAAGCAACTCTTACTCTTTTTTTTCGAAATGAAGTTAGATATATTTTTCACTCAGAGTATAAAAATAAATGCATGTTGATAACAATTATTGATATTAAATTCTAATTTTCTTTTATGAATTAGTTTGACAAAAACAGACACTAATTCACTTATGATGGATAAAATGCAGTATATCAATACGTAACTCTAAACGGAAATTTCTGGGAAATAATCAGTATCATAATATTGTTTATAGTACAAGTATACGTTTCAGTAAATAGAATATGTATGTATATATATACAGGTAGCCCTCATACAACACGGTATCTTATAACTCGGTTTCGCTATAACACGATTCGTAAATTGCGGGAATCCTCCTACAACACGGCATCCTATAAAACTGTTTCGCTATAACGTGATGAGAATACTGCTAATCCTTTATACATACAATGCTGTATGTTCTTCTACAGTCGCGGCGAGGCTTGCTGTACTAAAGATACAGCGTTACGGAAATGTATGTAGGTCCTTAACTGTACTTGTAGCTAAAGCTTTATGTAAGCACGCACGAGGCGATAGACCTGACAGGTATCCCAAGGCATGAACTGACCATTGAGACGGTCACAACCGGGGGTCACCACCACATATATATATATATATATATATATATAACCCCCTTTTTTGTACTAGCTCTGGGTCTCATACAACACGGCATTTTCTAGGAACCAAACTACCGTGTTATAGGAGGGTTACCGGTATATATGTATCTAAATTTTAATCTCTCCTTTTAAAGGTTAAGTTTTTTATCTTCTTTAAATTGATTTTATTTTTATCTAATTTAAATCAGCAAACCTAGAGAATAGTTTAAAGATTCCTATTTACAGAATTATTATTTTCAACGATCAAACAATAGATGATTTAACGTAACAAAAATTTTGAACTTCAGCCTCTAACAAATGGTAAAAACATTAATTGAACTTACTCTCACTCACTAAAACTGCTGCAAGCAGAAAGGCTGTGGTAAGTTTAATGGAGAATGCCATTTTGTGTATCTTACTGAAGAGTTGTGCCGTGTGTTTCGTCTTTTATGCTGAATGAAGTTTTAATCTTTTAATAGCACATGTTTTATGCAAACACCAGCTTTGTTTTCCCCTAAAGCGTTAAGTATGTAATAAAAATTTAAACGTTGAAAATTCAAATATTGATTATGTTAGCTAGTCTTCCTATACTTGGTTTTGTTAGTTATTGAATTTTATAGATATTGAATAATAAATTATTGCATTCAAATTACATAACACTTAAGACTATAACGATCGAAATTTCTTAGCAAATTATATCAGCTGCTGAATTTTTTTAACGCGTTTTATTTTATTATATTTCTACTTTTCATTATATTACACCATTTATAATTCTTAGTCTGAAATGCTTATAATATCTATAAATAGTATTAAATGTATTATTTAATCTCTTGTCTTGTATTTATGTCAGGCAAGTTCTATTAGTTACTGGATATATTTACAGACTTTAAGGAATTTACTATGAGGATTTAAATTTTAAAATTAGGTTTGTTAATTGTCTATGGTTAAGATTTTTCCATTTTATTCCTCGATACAGTGCTTTTAGTTTTATAAGTAATGTTGGAGGACCTATAAAGCACATTTCTCATTCAATCTTAAGTTGAAATGGACAAAAGAATAAAAAAACAAGGATAAGTGAGGATTATTTTATGACTAGAAGGGGGAAACATTTCAAAACGTTGATAAGCTGTCATCACTCCCTGTATAGTGTTTTATGAAGTAAAGATAACCCCATCCCACTTTTCATACAACAGCCTTGTTTTCCCTTAAACTTCTACAGAAAATATTAGTTTGGGGAAAAAGAAATCCATTATTTTTACGTGAACTTTTTGTAACTTCTTTCAGATTCGCTGTGTAAAAAGGTTTAAAACAGTTTTCATGTAGAATTTTAGGTCTTGTGCGAAGCTATGACTGCTGACATGCTGTCAAGTTTGATAATTTTTGATATTTTATAGACATTCTCGACGATGTTGTATCCATGCGAGGTGCATCTTTAGCATCCAAATACCCAAACGGAATCGACGAAACCAAAATTGTGCGTAACTGGTTGTTACAGTCATATATAGAACGATAAACACCTTACACAATTTTAGCCACCTGGTTAGCATTTTCGCCATTATAAAAGAAAAACTAAAATGTATCGAATTTTCTGTTTGTTGTCTTCTATTTTTAAAGCCTTGTACTCATAACTGAATGAATCAAACAAAAATCCTCAAGACAATATTTTAGTGTCAAATGCCACCTTTCCAATGAGCATAAATTTGAAATTGTTAGATAGATACCTCACGAGATAGCGATCACTACAGACGTCTACCGAAAAAATAATGGATAACTTTTCCCCAATCTAATATTTTCATGAAGTACTCTAAAATGGACTTTAATCAAAAACAACTAATTTCTTCTAATTCAAATTTAAAATGTTGTAAAATCAGTGATTTGAAACAAAATCTCAACATCGGACCTTGAATGTTACTTGAAAATTATTTTATTAAACATTTTCCTCGAGAGACTTTTCAAACTTGGCTTGTGGCAAAACACGTATGAAGCATATTTTCTTTTATTTCCTGATTTGAGGCTAACCACTGAGTGATCAGCTTTTTATGAATTTTAAGTTTTTGGTCTTGGGTGTCAATCCCGGTTTGGGGATAAATGCTCCTTTCTCTCTTTCTGTGTTTCTTTATCCTTTCTTCTAACCTGGAGAAGGAATGTGGCCCAAAATATAAACAGGTTTGTGGTATAGTGACCTGTGTCAGAGCTTATACAGGGCAGGAATTTTTCACACAGGATCCAGAGTATTAAACAAGTATTAAATTAGAAAAAATAAAGTTATTCCTAGATCACATTTCTATAATTTTCAGTTAGTCTGAAAAATTAGCCTCCTAATCCAAGGATAAACATTTTTCAGTAATGGAATAAGATCTAAATAAAAAAATACATGTGCGCTGGTGTGCCATGGAATTATCAACTAACCTTATAATTGATTTGATATTTTATACATAACATTTAAACTTTGACTATTTTATACATAACATAAAACTATTTTTCTGAAACAAATTTGTACTTTATCAGCAATATTTAAAAAGAAGAAGTATTCTGAAGAAGTATCAATAAAAAGATTTAGATTTCGAAAATTATATTTAAAATAAATTTAAGAGTTTTTCACTTGAATATTTTATCAAGAAAAAACATTATATCCATAACTATATATCTAAAAATATGTATGCATCTTCACCAGATTTTCATAAAAATCCCTTTTTATATTTTCCTTTTTATTAAGTTAGTTCATATTTCTATTTATAATACTACTAGAATTTCATTGAAGAAATAAATATTTTACAAAATAGGGCCTTTTGAGCTAAGAGTATATTTTGATTAATTTTATTTCACCCTAAAAAAAAACTAAAAAAATGAACCCTAAAAAATGCACTCCAACACTATTACATACGATTTTCAATTTCCTTCTCTTAATTTTAATAATGCTAATAAAAAATTTAAATTCAATTTACAATAATATTTTTTAACTAAGAAAATAACTTATGGTGTGGTTATTTTCATATAAAACTGTAACGAAATACATATAGAGTTACTTTTTAAAAACTATAAATATAAACATTTCAGACATTTTTTCTTTGAAAGATTTTCCAGTAAGACATAATCATTAATATTCATAATTTGTTAAAAAAAAAAAAAAAAAAAAAAAAAAAAAAAAAAAAAAAAAACATAAATTTATTCGCGCGTGCGCAATATTATCACTTCGCTAGTGTTCCAGAAGAAGGAAACCGGAAAACTTCCAAGCCGCTACCCCGACAATATTTTCAGTGTGAGCAGCCTAATGGGCAAAGTCATTTAAAAATCATCTTAATGTCTAAAGCGTAATCTACATTTCGGAATTACAGGGGGCTATATTCGAGTGTTGCCGATGGAGGAAACCCGGAAAACTTCCAAGCACTGCCCCGACAGTCGTTCATATCGAAAGCAGAATCCCAACATTAATCTCACATTGTTGAATTGTGGCTAGTATCAAACCCAGGACCATATCTGCCGAAGAGCACTGTCTTACAGCTTGGCCAAGGTGAGCCACACACAATATTTAGGCGCCGCAGGCGAACGGCCTACTCGCGAAGCATTACGCACAATATTTGAAATAAAACTTTAAATTAAAATATAACAGCTATATACTTCCTTGTATTCATTTTATGAAAATTTTCCTTTCAGGTAATTTTACAGCCTAAATTGTGAATTTAAGAAAATTATTAACGGGTGATAAGAGGTAAAATTCTCTATTTAGAGGAATAATTTATGACTGGGCAAGTTAAAAAATTAGATAATGGTATAGAAAAACTAGTTTAAGTGGATTAATTGAATTTGAGAATCTGTCGACTTTAATAGTAAACAAAATAAATAAAAAAAGTTTGTCTTTTCCTTAAAGTTTGTCTTTTTATCGTTAGTGCTCATTTTTTTATAGTAATTTATTTATATTTTATTGTATTTATCTTGAGAGCTATCATTGATCAAGATTTTAAATGTACTTTTAACTAAACAATTAACAGTAGCTTTAAATGTGATTCTTTGTTTTATTAATACTAAGCCCAAAGCATGAATAGTTCTTTTTAATTTACCTTTGAATTTGGGAAAATCTCTTCATTTTTTACTATTTTCTACAAAGCAGGATTTTATAACAAATTTAAATACATAATTTCTGAAGGTTTCCATTAAAATAAATTGTTTAAAGGTATAAAATAGTTTTTAATTGAAATTAATGGATTATTGAAATTAAAATAATATGAGCTGTGTTAACTGTGTATATAGTTGCCATTTCTTTTCCATGCATTGATTACTATATAGTTAATTCAAATATTTGCCTTAAATTAGAAAACTAGTAAGTAGAAATTGAAATAAAATGTTGTATTTTGTCTGAATTGGAGAAATTTTAAAATATTTATTTTTATATGCTACACAAAAATAAAAGCAATATTCTTTCATTTGTACACAATTTTGCAAAGTACAATTCTAAATCAAGATAAAGTGCCTTAAGTAAAGTTAAAAAATTCCAAATTTATTATTTAATGATGAATTCTTCTTTCTCCCCCTTGAAAATTGATATAATAATTACAAATTAAAGTTTAGTCTTATAAATTTATTGTTCATTGTAAACATTTTTATTGAGAGACATTTAAACAGCGAAGCCATAGCCTCGCCTCGTCAAGCTCATAATACGAATGGTTAAAAATCAGTAGATATGGACCTTAAAAAAGGTCTTAGATACTGGAATAAAATAAAAAGAAAGTCCTGAAAAATAGCCTTTGTGCAGTCCTCGATGGTATAACAACTCTAGAAAAAATATATAATTTCTAAATATATAAAATTTTTAAAAGAGTGATGGCCGCCTAACCTGTCTAGTGGTTAGCGTACCTGACTACAGATGGGTGGGACCTGGGTTCGAATCCTGGCTCGGGCATGGATGAACTTTCTCTCTCTCTTGTCTTTGTCCTTTCTTTGTGTGTGAATGGTTGCCTACCCTATAAACGGGTACCTATGGCATGTGTGTACTGAGGAAGTCGGACACCACACCAAATATGGTTCAATTGGAAAATTGGAGCAGCGCACCCCATATTGCTAACCTGGCTGGCACACGATAACAACAACAACAAGAGAGTGATGATATTATTAAGTCCGTAAAACTAAGCAGAATGAGATGGGCAAGCCACGTAGCAAGAATGAGGCCAGAACGAACAGTATTCAGAGTTTTCAATAAGCCCCCCTTCAATAAATATTAAGAAGAAGACCCAAAAAGAGATGGAAAGACCGTGTAAATGTTTGCTGTTTTAAAAGTAAAAAAACTGGAAATCAATTACTGGGATAAGGGCAGAATGGGAAAATCCTGGCTCACAAAAGGCTGTCCTTCCTTAGAAGCTGATGATGAAAAATCAGGAGTAATGATCCTTTTATGAACACCAACTACATTTTTAGATGCATACAAGTTTAACATACATGTACACGTTAAACTTGTATGCATCTACATGATTAACATGTACGTTCATGCTAAACCTGTATTTATCTAAAAATGTTGTTGGTGTTCATAAGGGGACTATTTCTCCTGATTTTTGAATTTGAATACATCTACAAGTTTAACATGTACAATATACAAGTTTAACATTTTAAACACAAGAAATGTCAAGATCAAGCAATATAAAAGAACGTCAATATAAAAAGTTTAATTAAAGGAACTCTAATGTAACAAAATGAAGTCAAAACCAAAGATTCTATTGTACGGCTTCCATTAATTAATATTTATTTTTCAATTTCGGTAAAAACTTAAGTATCACTGTGTGTGATTCAATATTCAAATTGCAGTTGATTATATTAAAAAAAATGCTTAATAATGCTAATATTATAATCTGTGCGGCGACACTTTTTTAATGCAAATACCTACCTATAAAGTGAATATGAAAACGGCTTTTTTATGTTTCGTGCTGGTTCTTTTTTCTATATATAATTATGCAAATCTTTATCAATTCTGAATATAATTCTAAATGAATTTCATACAAGATTTAATTCTTTCTTTTATTTCTAGACATATTTCATATGTTGTAATTTGATAAATTTTTAATACTTTGAAAAAAATGATAGCAAAGAAATGTGCTTTTCTTTATAGTAAAGAATCAAATAAAAGCAATCAAGAAATGAATAAATGATATATAATACAGTTTTTGTATTTTTAGAGCAATAATATTACCTTAAAATAATTATATAATACTCGTGAAATTCTTGCTTGAATTCCACAATTTAGATTCCTGTTTCAGTGAATGAGTCAACCGATGGCCAAAGCTTCTGTTTTGATGGTTATTTCACAGTGATAGGTGCATTTGTTAGCTCATTTTTTGATAAAGTGCAATAAGAAATCAAAAGAATATAACTGAAAAATAATCATGTATAGAATATATATGAAGATTTTAAAAATAAAATATTTACTGTAAGATATCACCATATCTCCAAGAATTAAATTCATTTATTATGAGTATAAAGAATATAAACACACACATTCTAATGCGACTCTGATCTCGTCCTTTCCTATTATTGTATCTGTGGAGCCCAAGATGACCCGCTCTACTGTATTTTATAGGGTTTGGAAACCACCCCTTACCAACCTAAAAAAGCATGTATAACAAAACAACACTAATTTTATCAATTTTTGCCTCGGTGTTCGCCATCACAGACAGCTGCTCACCAAGTTCATGTTGCATATGACTGGAAGAGGACTGAAGCTCTGCCAAGACCTGAGACTAACTCCCTCTACCGATGCTGATGACGCAGGTAACCAAACCAACAAAGCAAACATCAGTGCTATTAATGAAACAAAAGAATAACAATAACTGGCAGGACATCAGTCCTATTCATGAAACAACAAAAATAACAATAACTTGCAGGACATCAGCCCTATAAATGAAACAAAAAAAATAACAATAACTTGTAGGGCATCATTCCTATTAATAATAGAACGAAAATAGCAATAACTTGTCGGGACAACCCAAAAGAACTTGCCTCTGTTCCTGAGCTTCCAGTAATCTTTTGTAATTTAGTTTTCTTTTTCCTCATTCTTTGGTAATGTTTGTTGTTGTTATTGTTGTAAATGACACTTGGCAATGCAAAGCCTGCCCGTCGCTGAGACTAGGCGAATAAAGTCAAAGAGGGAGTGTCTCCCGTATTTTTAATATAGCACCCTCATAGGAAGGTGGAAGTACGACTTTTGGCTCATAGATGGCAGCATCACCTGAATCTTCCAATTTAGAGATTGAAACCATTGAAGACCCAAAGCCTGGTTCCAACCACCCCCAGAGGGATTAATTTGTAATGGGAACATGGAGAACATTGTGACCCGACGGATTTACGTGCCCCAGTCACCATTAGTGAACACGACGAATCTTCGGCTTAGCCGGGATTCGAACTCACCACCGTTTGGTAACGATGCCCTATCCAACCAGGCCACCGAGGCCCTAATGTTTGGTAATGTTTTGTGCATGTAACCTCTCAAGGCTTAAATCCCCTTTATTTGAACTGAACCTCTACTTGGTTACACTCTATTATTGCAGTGATGCAAGTGCCCCCAAGAACCTCTTGGATTTCTAAGGACTCTAGGTATGGGGAAGAATCACCAGTTAATCACGTGGTACAGTCCGAGGTGACCCGCACGGTCGGTCAATCAATCAATCAATCCCGTCCCGGGACTTCGTTCGCTGAACACAGCGCAAGTTTTGCTCAGCAGAATTGGAGAGTTAGTGAACTTAACTGAAGTTTATAACTTTAAAACTAATTAAAGGATAATGTATCAATTTCTACCCAGATAATGTGTTTTGCGAGCTGTCTACAAAAGCTCTCCTATTAATTTAACATCATCATGTTATTTTCTCAATTCCAATTTACATTGGCACATTTGAACATTGCGAATGAAATAAATAAATGCATATTTTGAAATATGTTAAGGAAAATTAAACAAATTTTTTAAATTACGTACAATATATTTAAATTTGTATGAATACTGTTTGAGTTAAGCGAATGAATTTTATAAGTTTTAAAATTTAGGGATTTTAATCTAATTGTTAAAGATAAAATGTGCGACGTACTTTTGATATAACAATGGAATATACTCCGATTTTCTTCTTATGATTAAAAATTAACTCCCAGTTTTATAGTGCCAATACTTCTAAATGTTAACAAAAATAAACGTAAGCAAATATGAAAGCCGAATTATTATTTTTAATGAATAAATGTAATAACAAATTACATATCGCTAAAAGTGAAGAATATTCTTTTCCTAATGAATATTAAATCTTTTGCTGTAAATATAAATTAGAGTTAGATATTATATTCAACAACTTTCAAAAATACAAACTAAAAATAACTCAATCTAGAAGTCGAGGTTTTCATAAATGTTACGAATTCTCGTGCAACACGCAAGTAGCACATAAATGTATTTACAGTAATAAACATCGTCTTTTAGATTTAATTTTATTGCCTCAATTACATTTAATATTCGCAAATATGTAATAAAAATTTTGGCCGTTAGACATAAATTAATCTTGTGGATGATGCATCTCTAAGAATGTAAACAATTTACTCATAGTACAAGCAGAGAAAATAGTGGTTTTTTATTACTTGAACTTTCGTAGAAAAAAATCTTCATTTAGCTGAGAAATTTGAAACTTTTCTCTATAATTCAAATTTTACCACTTTGCATCATATTTTAGATATTTCTTGTCTTAAAGACAATTAATATAACATCAAACTATGCAATGTAATCTTAGTTTAAATTAATTTCTGTAAGATTAGATGAGCTTAAAATTTAAATATTATTTTATCATAATTATATTACGTCGTTCAAAATAACTAAAAGTAAATCAAATTGTAATGCTTTATTTTTATTCTCATTTTTTTTAAAATTAAATTTATTTGCATTTTTTAAATAAAATGTCTGAAAATGAGATAGAGAACCAATGATTCAATAATACTTAATCTTCCATTGATTACATTTCACTATATTATGAATCGTTTGACGTTTATAATTTGTGCTTAAATGCTGAATTGAAAAATATCATTATTAATTAAGCTTTTGTTTTTGATATTTCGTCACAAAAAATCACAAGTAAGAAAATTTTGGCAACTTTATGTTAATAAATTAAAAGAGAGAATATGCTTATTATGTAATCTTAATTAAATCTATTGTCTTGGTTGTAATTGCAAAAATGTCTCGTAATGAATTGTTTTGAGAATATTCATTTCAATATAAAGGAATTTTTTTATATTTAATAATTAAATGCTGCTACATTGTTATTGAAAATCAAATTTTTATGCGTCTAAATGAAAATCAAGTTTTTATGTGTCTAAATGAAAATCAAATTTTTATGCGTCTAAGCGAAAATCAAGTTTTTTACGTCCGAAATCAAATCAAATTTTAATGCGTTTAAATGAAAATCAAATTTTTATGAGCATAAATGAAAATCAAATTTCCATGCGCTTAAATGAAAATCAAATTTTCTTGCGTCTAAATGAAAATTAAATTTTAATGCTTCTAAATGAAAATCAAATTTTCTTGCGTCTAAATGAAAATCAAATTTTTAAGCGTACTAAATGAAAATTCATTGCGAAACACTCGTCTTAATAACTCTTAAAAAGCAAACGAAAGAATTTAGAACTTTTTAACAATTTATAAAGATAAAGGAGAAAATGTATCTTATTTATTAATGCATGAAATCTATAAATATTTAGTATTAACACAGCACGTCTACTGGAATCTCTTATTTTATCTAGAAAAATGTTTTGAATTTATGTATTGTTCCATTTTTGTGTAAACTTTTACAACTGACTGTTTATGGGAAAACGCGACAGATGCCTTACAATGTACATCATCAGATATCCTAAGATTTGTAAAAACTCAACAAAATAATCTTGTCATCACAGTTTAAACTGTTGAAATTAGTCTCATCTGAAGAAAATATTTTTGTAAGTAAGAAAATGAAATTCAAGAAATCCTTCTTATCAAACTGATCTATTTCAGTTAATCAAAATGATACAATTATTTAATAAATTTTCAAAATTCAGTTGCATATTTTTGAATGAACATAAATAATTTTAATTACTATTATAAAATATTTTACAATTATTAGAATTGTAAATTTTTTAATGTAAATTGACAATTTTTGTTGAAGTTCATGAACTTCCACGGTACTTGTTCTCGTATGAAAAAAATTATTAGATTTACCAAAATTATAGGAAGACGCTGAAGAAAAACATTTGAGAAACATGATTTATGACCTTTAAAGTCTATCTTTAAATGGATTCATAGAACCATATATAGGACTATAATTTGAAAGTTATTTATAACAATCCTACATCTTTATAGGAATCAATCTTATAATAAATATATATACAATTATATAGTTTTAACCATGGTATTCCTATATTATATGATTGAAACTATTATTAAACAGATTAAATCTCCCTTGTTGTGAACTTAAACCACGCAATTTTAATTAGTACACATTATTATTTGCCTTATGAAAATAACTAACAGAACTATAATATTATTTGTAGTTAAACATTAGTTAATAAATCAGTTTTAATTATTTTACTAAACATGTTATTAAAGCAGTTCCCTTAATCGTTCTTGTCATGCTGCATTGTCAGGTTGAAAATGTTTATTTTATATCTGAATTTGATTTACATAATTTTGTGACTTAGTTGAAAGAGTTTTAATTAGACGAATGTAATTATTTTTAAGAAAAGGAATATTATTGTAAGATACTCAAAGCAGGATAAACAGATTTTTCCCAATAAAATTTATTGAAACATATTCTCCAAACTTAATATTTGCTTACTCAACAAATAAAAATAACTTTTATATATCAGTAAATCATGTAAAACTTATAATCGTGAAAATAATTTTTTTCTGGAAGTTCTATCTAAATCATTCATCGAAATTGCCAGTTCACATAAATTTTCTTTACAATTCGAATTTATTACTTCTAGAACAATCCATCCTTTTTAATGTTTGAGATTCATGACCTGAGTAACGTAAAATATATTTATGAGGAACGTAAACATAAAATCGCTATTTCTGTCCGGTTTCAAACGGTATTATTAAACAAATATTGTTTGTAAACAAATATCATGTATTTTTCCTGAATCAAACCGGTTATTTTCAAGTTACTTTTCCGTCATAACAGTTTATGCAATCTAATAATGCTGTGCACTTTCACATTATAATATATATATATATATATATATATACTTGCTTAAATTATAGCATTATTGGAAAATGTTGCTGCTGTTGTTGTTACTTATTCCACCTGGCCTAAAGCCTAGCTAGACTAAGTCCAAAAAACTGTTCATTGACAGAAAGATGTACACCATCACTGGATTCTTCAAGATGAAATTCTTCACTAGCCTCATGCAGGATATATATATTCAAGCAAGTAGTATAGGCCCAAATACCTACCCTACTTGCCTGAAATGCAATCTACACCAGGCTACACCCGAGCTTTTTCTATCCTGTGCTATATAGGTTAAATAAGTAACAACAACAGCAACAACATTTTCTAATAATACTTTAATTCATAGAGTTCAATATTTATTCAAATACAGGGATCTACAAACACATCAGGAATAACAATTTTTAAGCCTTACTAACTTCCATTGTCATCAAGGATTTTTAAACCAAATCAAAAATATTCATTACCAAATACTTTAGTATGAAGTATAGTTACTATTTTTCAATATATTCCAAAAGATTGCTTGATTAGGAAAATATTTTATCTTTTAGAAGATAAATTAATAATTTATTTATTTCAATTATCCTGATTTCTACTATCATTTTCCAGGAGTAAACTTTCCTTCCAAACTACACGAAATGGAAGAAATATTTTTTACCTAGAATCGAGTGAACTCATATTCAACTACCTATAAAATGATTTTTACATTCAATAATTTTTAGGATTCAATAACAAAAATATTACTGTCATGGTACTGAAACAAATATTACATGTATTAGGGAATTGAATATTTGACTTTATATGAACTAAAACTTGAAATAAAATAACATTTAAGTATTTTTGAGCAATTTACTTCAAAAGTGTTTTATTTTCTAAGTTAAATAAACCCTTTTTTCATTTAATCAACTAGAAAAGTAGGCAAAATATCAATATTTGATAAAATATTTGAAAATTTAAAATGTTGTAAAAATTTATGAATATTTACATAATATATTTTATTTCTTATATATTATTTACTTTCATATCAATCTATTTTAATTACCTATCTCTTGTTGTTGATTATTTTGTGCCAGCCAGGAAGTCAGTATGGTGTGCACTGCTCCACTTTCCCAAATGATTTGGTGTGGAGTCCGACTTCCTCAGTACACACATGCTATAGGTAGCCGTTTATACAGTGGTACAAACAATTGAAGATACACCTTTCTTTTACTTTATAAATCCTGCTTTCAATCGAAATAACACATTAACTAGAAGTGCAAGCCTAATTTTATTCTTAGACATAACAAAAGGTTTAATTAACATTAAAAATAAAGAAAAATCGATGACAAAATTATAAAAGAAAAATTTTCAGAAACGTTTCAAATAAACATAAGCAAATTTCTACCTCAAAAAATTGAGGATACACCAATGAAATTTTTGTTATTTATCGCATACAAAGACAGTGTCAATATTCGGGTGCATGTCCTTTGGCTTTTATAACGTTTTTCAAACGTCTTGGTACAGATTCGACCAGTTTTTGGTGGTGTCAGGAGGTATTTTATCCCATTCTTCTTGTAACACTTGTTTTAAATGATATTTGTTCCTAATTTGGTGTTTTTGGACCGCTGTTTCGAGTGTGGCTTACAAATTTTCTATGACATTGATGTCAGGGGACTGTGGTGGTATGTACAATTGCTGTTTACAACGAAAAAGACACAACATTTTGACATTACGCACCGTATATTTGAGTCGTTGTCATGCTGGAACATAAAATTTCCATCTAAACCCTATTTTTTTGCACTTTCTTTAAGATTGTCGCTGAGTATATCTATATAAAGCTTATGATCTATTATGCCATCTATAAAAACTAAATTTTATCTACCCCATTTGAAGCCATACAATTCTAAACCATCACCATGTTTAACTGTCGGAAGTAAATTTTTTGGATCCAAACTGTGTTCGGCTTTCTCCAAATGCTACAACGACAATTTCTTCTAAAAATGTTGAATTCACTTTCATACCTAAATATAACTTTCTTCCAAAAGTTACCTGTCGTCTATTGATGGGTTTTTGGAAACTCCAAAAGCTTTTTCTGATTTTGTAAGCTTATAGATCATCTCTTTCGAGCAACTAGACTGTTTTATCCAGCATACCTAATCACATTTATCACAGTATTAGCACTTACACTTCTGCCCATTATTCGAGAAGTTTCTGCAGCTAGTTTGACATCATTTAGTTTAAAATCAATCTTGATATCTTTCAAAATTTTCCTTTTGACTACATCACTCAGAATACTTTTCCTTCCTCTTCCACTTTTATTTTCAATTAATCCATCGATTTTAAATCTTCCAATGATTTTCTGGACACACGAGGGGCTTCTACCGACAATTTCAGCTATTTCACCATAAGATTTTCCTTTCTTAAATAACTTTAATATAAATTTTCTTACATCAATACTGGTCTCTCTCCGAGGAGCCATTTTCTATTTAAATTTGTGACTTTAAATTCACAGAACCAACTTCAAAAGACAGAAATAAACAGCCCATAAAGTTTAAGATAACATTGCCCATACTTAGATTATTATAGTTGCAAGCAGAATAAAAATTTAATGCCAGTTAAACAAAAATTTCTTTGGTGTATCCTCAATTTTTGGAGGTAGAAATTTGCTTATGTTTATTTGAAATGCCTCTGAAAATTTTTCTGTTAAAATTTTGTCATTGATTTCTTTTTATTTTTAATGTTAATTGAACCTTTTGTTATGTCTAAAAATAAAATTAGGTTTGCACTTCTAGTTAATGTGTTATTTCAATTGAAAGTAGGATTTATAAAGTAAAAATAAGGTGTATCTTCAATTGTTTGTGCCACTGTATGTGGTAGATCAGTGGTTCTTAACCTTTTTAAGCCGCGACCCAAAAAAAAGTCAAAATTTTTTCATTGCTTTATTTTAAAGCGTATTTTTAAAAAAATCTTCAATCCTATGATGATGATTTTTTTTAACTTACAAATTTTTTATTTATTTTCTTAATACTAAAAATAAACAAAAGTACTTTTCGATCCAATGAAAATTTAATTAATAATCAAGTGTTTTTAATAATTTTTATTGACCAAATTAAAATATATTTATAACTTTTTGAAAATAATTGACATTTTAACTTATTCCTAAAAAAAGAAATATCAATACATATGTTAAGTCTTTTAAATTTTAAATGCAAGTCATACAGTTTTAATGAGAACCTTGTGCTTGAATACATTTTTAAAGATCTTCAAACCTCGGTTGAATGCTTGTCAAGGAGCATTTTATATCTATTTCAGGATTTAACTTGTTCCGGTTATTGTTTTTGATTACACACAGAGCCGAGAAATCAGCCTCACACATATATGTTGTTTAAAAGGGCAATAATACTTTTAGGGCTTCTTTAACAATTATTGGCTTTTCGGTTTTTAATTTTAACCAGAAAGCACATAAAGATTGAGTGTTTTTGTAGAAATTGTATCGAAGTGCTTGGTCACTTTGTATTTCTATTAATTGTTCTTGAAATTGATTAATATTAACAAATTCCTCATGCAAATCACTTACATCAAAATTGAATGGCATTCGAACCCAATTATATTTGAAAACATCGATCAAAGTCTGCTATTAGTTTTTCTAAATGATTAATAATAATTTTCTGTATTTTAAAATCTGTGATATCAATATTATTGTCTTCAACAAGTAAATTAAGTGTATTACTAACTTTTTTGGCGCGACCCAAGAAATATGCTTCGCGACCCATAGGTTAAGAACCGCTGTGGTAAATAACTATTCACATCCCATTTATTCAAGGAAAGGGCAAAAACGAGAGAGAGAGTGAGAAAGTAAATCCATGCCCGAACTGAGATTCGAACCCAGGACCTCCCAATCAGCAGTAGGCACTCTGACCACTGGACAGGTTGGGCTGCTTATGCATCTTTTTTAAATGTATATAAATTATGAATCTAATTTTAAATATACCATTTTATTGATATATTTGTAACAGTGATCAATATAAAATTTAAATTATCAAATATCAATCTGTAGATTACAAAATTATATCAAAAACTAAAAGTTAGTGTTATTTTTTTTATTTATTTATTTATTTTTATTTTTTTATTTTTTATTTATTTATTTATTTTTTTTTTTTTTACAAAAACTGAATTTATACTGAAACGGAAATTTCTTACGAAATATACTAACTCAATTTGTTCACTTTTACTAATATACGGATAAAGTTACAAATTGTAGGCTATAAGAAAATGTAATAAATTAGTTTTTATATTTATTTAAAATCAAATGTACAGATTTTCTTAGGCATGATCTTTTGTAAAAAAACTATGTTAACAATTCAGTATGCAATAATTTGTTTTAATATATTTGACTATATAATTTGACTTAATATAATAAGTATATTTCTGTTATTCTGAAATGTGCAAATTATATTTATGTTATCAATTAATTAGTTGAAACTATAATTTGACAAATAGTTGCGGATATTAAGCATTTAAAACATAGTATTTCTATATCTCATTAAAAAGAACAGACTATCATTCAATTTCAATATATTGTTTATATTAATTAATAATTAATGATATTTGAATCCTTATAATAATGTAAGAGTTTTTACAAATTTAAAACATTTGCTAAAACTATTATATTTTAGACTGTTATAGAAAGCATTCAATGGCTGTCAATTATTTATTAATATGAACAGTATATTGATAATTTAGGGTATGTTCATTAATGAGATAAAAAAATACGAATGATAATAGCAATAAAACGTGTTTTTTACTTTTTAAATAAAGAAAATTCTATTATTTAATTTAAAAAATTCCATTTAAACAAAATGAAATTTTGTAAGAATACTAAAATTAAAATTGACATGGGTTTAGGTCAGATAAAATAATAGATCATGACAGTGATATGAATTATCTATGATTATTATTTTCGAATGTAGTCTATGAGTAGTCTATGATTATTTTTTTGAAGTGAAGAGTCAATAAATGATGATGATTGATTCACCTTGTATTAGCTGAGATGGCAGATGAATAATTAGTGCTCTGGGCTCCTGTTCAACAGTCCATAGATTCGAGTCTTGAGCATGAGTGTTCGTAGTGGTTCGGAATCCACTTTAAGCTTTAGGATCCGGGCAAATTAGGCCTCATGAGCCAAAAATGGCTATTGAGCGACAAAGAAACCAATTTATCTTGTAAAACAAAATTTGTATATAAAAAAGTATCCATGGATGTTTTAACTTTCAGACTTGAAGCTCAATTCTTTCGATCAATTTCAAATTCAACACACAACTTTTAGTTTTATCAATAGCCAATATCCTAAAATTTCTCATACAAGAACTTGAAAACATTTTTTTCTTTAATCAAGTTATTAGAATTTCTTCAATCGCAAATTATATAATTTTTTCCATTAAAATAATTAATTTCTTCTAACACAACAAATCTGAAAATTCAATGATAATAAACAACAATCTGTTCTAAGCATGATAACTTTCAAATATTTTAAAAGGGAAAAGCCTTTAAATTAATTTCAGTAAAAACTTTCCAAATTTGTGTATGATATATAATAAATAAACTATATCAAACATCTGTGGAAACCGTTCAAGAATCTAAAAAACAAAAACTTTCTAAATTTCATAATAACTTAAGGTAAAACTATATTTGAGGGTACCCCCTTGGCGATTTTTGGGTTGGCGCCATTCGTGTTTGCGCTGAACACCCTGCAAACAGTATGGTGGCCAAAACGTAATGAAATTGCAATGAAGACAATAAACAAGCTTAATAAACCAAATAAAATGCATAAAATAACTTGCCGCGAATCAAGGGGGGACTCTCAAGTATATGCTAACCCAACATAATTTTTCAACATATAGTGAACAACATTCTTATTCAAACTTAAATTGTTTACTTATGAAGACTAAAGACAGACATTTTTGCTTTTGCAGCTTTGTATTAATGACGAATAATTAACTGCTGTATAAACAACAGGTATATCTGCTGTTAAACTTTTAACATGAAGATAGTAGTACAATGGGGAATTGAGTACACGTCTTAATACAACAGCAAAACATATATTAAATGACGATATTCTACATGGAGCTATTTTATAGTTAATCTCTTTATTCATTAAACATTTTATCGTTTATAATTTAAATTTATAATTACATGAAGTTTGAAATAAAATAAGTGAAATAATTTCAAAAATCTTTAATTCTTTATTACATTATTAAATAGTAAAGACATAAATAAGTATACATAAATAAGACATAATAGTAAAGACATAAAAAGCTGGATAAATACCATGGTGTTGTTACTTATGACCAAGCCCGCCTGTCAGGGACTGGGTAAATGAACTCAAAAAGAACGTCTTCGTTTTTAAACAGACATCCCCCTACGAAGGTGGATGTACGACTTTGCCTCATAGAAGGCACCACCATCTGGGTCTTAAAATTTAGAGAGTGAAGCCAGTGAAGACCCATGGCCTGGCTCCAAACACCTCAAGAGGTACTAATTTGGAATGGGAATATGAGGACATTGTGATTCGACATATTTTACGTGCCCCACTCGCCATTAGTGAACACGACTGATCTTTGGGTAAGCCAGGAATCATACTCACTACTTTGCGGTAACGAGAACGAGGGCCTAACCAACCAGTCCACTTCTAGTATTCAATAAAAAGAATATATCGAAATCTGGGTGATTGAAAAATGGGAAGAAATTTGCATATCTTATCTTTTCATATCCAAATAATGAAATATTTGTTTCTTTATCCAGCATTGTTTTGTTTACTGACTATGTTCTGATTTAATAATCGAATTGTGTGAAACGTAATGTACGACTACATGTAAAAGGCTAACAACTTTTTGAATTAAGGAATGGATACTGTAGATTTATCAGAAGCTTGTGAAAGTGACTGATGAAGATGTTTGATGAAATAGCATCTACGTAGGCAAGTGAGAAGGTTCTCTTTGGTTCAATCCCAGCCATGGTTCAGCAACAGAAGATGATATTGGGCTTGCCCCTTATGTATACCTGTTCGGGTGGGTGCTTGCATGTAACCGGTTTTCAGCCGTGAGACACTGCTTATAAAATGTCTTCTGCGAAAGTAACCTGTTCGGTGGACAACTGTAGCCGTTATATATTGTTTCTTACACAGTATTCAAAATTTTTATCAATTCGAGTGGTAGTAGCTGGAGATTAGTGAAGTATGATGTTGGATGTAGATATTGGTGGCAAGTTAATTTCAACAGCTGCAAATTTATCAAGAGAACTAAAGCCATATCTAACTTGAGTCTAAATTGGATAATTTATTTTGCAATTTACTATAAAAAAAGATATTTTCTTTATCAGACAACAAATTCAATAAAAACAATAAGCGAAAGATATTAAATTAGGTTTCAAATTGTATGATATAATTTCATTATGTAATTTATTATGTTATAAAATAATTTGTTTCAAAACAATGCTGGATTAAGAACCAAATATTTCATTATTTGGATATGAAATGATAAGATATGCAAATTTCTTTATCACCAGAATTTTTCAATCACCCAGATTTCGAAATCTTAGTTATTGAATACTAACGGTGGCCTGGTTTCTTAGGGCGTCGTTCTCGTTACCGGAAGGTGGTGAGTTCGAATCCTGCCTTATCCAAAGATCCGTCGTGTACACCAATGGCGACTGGGGCACGAGAATATGTCGGGTCGCAATGTCCTCCATGTTCCCATTGCAAATTATACCTCTGGGGTTGGTTGGAGCCAGGCTTTGGGTCTTCACTGGTTTCAATTTCTAAATTGGAAGATTCAGATGGTGCTCCCAACTATGAGCCAAAAGTCGTATTTCCACCTTTCGTATGAGGGTGCTCTATTAAAAAACGGAAGACGCTTCCTTTCTGACTTCATTCGCCTAGTATCCGTGGCGTTGCCAAATGCCATTAGTAACATTATTTCCAGCAATATTTCTCAATTTTGACATTAAATTACAAAACAAATAATAAATAAATAAATAAATAAATAATAATATAATACCAGTTTTACAATATTTAATTTTACCGATGAACTTCAATAAAATATTGAATTTAAATACGAAATCGAAATATGTGGTGCATTCACCAGAGCATTAGAAGTTACTGTGCTTCTAATGCTTAGAAGCTACTTTTTACTTCATCGCAGTTTATAATCTCGCAAAAAGCATGTAAATTGTAATCAAAATTTAAAAAATAAATAAATGACGTCATTAAAGTAATAGGGGAGAGATAGAATTATTTACTGGGGAGAAACCTAATGAATGATATAACTGTACAAAATCCATCTGGGATGAAATAGAAATATCGAATATTTAAAACAACAGTGATTAAAAAAATAGATGATTAATTAATAGTTAAAAAAATTTTCACTTACTTACAAAATGGTGTTTATAATTCAAATAACAAGAATGTAGGTGTTTTTAAGATGAGGCGTTAATATAATAAAGATGCAATTAACGTCAGAGATTGCGAGTAGATGGCAGCACATTTAACAGAAGATACTTTAGACACCAAATAAATCATAGAGCCAATCTAGAAAATAATGTATTCGAGTTTCTTATATTTAGAGATAATATAAGATGCATACATATAAATATTTTCAAATAAATGCATAAAGTGTATTTTAAATAGGCTATATTTTTATTTTAAGTAATTTCATATTTCTTGCACTATTTAAAAACAACGTTCAATATTTTTTTAAATATAATAATAAATTATTACATTGACATAAGTATTTCATTTTTTAAAATAAATATGAGTTGACTGTAGAAATAAAATATATTTCTTTACGAAAATATAATATTTTTCCTTTTAAAAATAATTAATACTCAGAACAAAAGAAGAATTAATAAGCTTGTTTTAAGAATAGAGTATAATGGTAATTTCATTTTCTATATATAATGTATATTAATATTTAAAAAACAAAGAAGATAAAATATACATAGTGCTGCCATCTATGAATACATATATTATAGAAGCAAAGAATTCTAATATTCAGATTATCCACAATATATTTTTTATCATGAATAAAAAAAAACCGTCTTCTTAGCAGTAATTATTCTTCACATGATTTTCTATTAAGATTTTCATTAACAGTAATAAAAAAATATTATTGCATGTAAATCAAAAGGTGATTACAACGAAATAATTATTCTTTTTGGCTGGATAACCGTTTATTTAATATTATTAAAAACAATGAACACTTATGAAAAAAACTATATTGTTCCCTTTCAATTATAAAGGAAATATATTTAATGGCATGTATGTTTTAATGACCAATAATTAGATTTTATAAGGCAATAATTGAATCTTTAAGATATTACTATGATATAGTATCACTTTACTTAAAGATATACTTTTTTTAAAGATATACTTTTTTTAAATAAATACTTTTTTTGTTTTTTTTAAAAAAAACAAAAAAAGCATTTCATTTATTCATGTATGAGGAATTTTTAAGATATCTAAAAGATGGCAGCACTGCATAAATATCTTCAATATTCACTAACATGAGTTTACGAGTTATTTGAAACGGAAAGAAAGAACTTTCATAAATTAAGAAAACAGAAAAATAAAATAAATAAATAAATAAATAAAATAAAAAATGCAATAAAAAATATAAAATTGATTAAACTGATGGTTTTTTTTATATCTAATGTGAATTGAGCTACTATTTTTTCTTCCTCGTGATAAATAACTCGTCAAAATTTTCAGAATGTACAGTATACATGTAGAGAAATTAATTTATATTAAGAAAGGTTTTCATTTTAAATAATACCTGGAAAACATAAAGAAAATGAATGTTTCTATTTTCTAAATATTTTAACTCATTATACTATTCCTTTCTTTCTATTTAATTTATAATATTTTTAGCTTGAAATTTGTTGAAATAAAAGCATCTCATTGTCTAAGATATGTATAATATACCTGAAAAACGAAAAGAAAATTAATGTTCTATTTTCTTAATACTTTCCCTTATTGTAATATTCCTTTCTTTCAATTTAACTTATAATATTTCTAGTTTGAGAATTTGTTGAAATAAACGTATCTCATTGTTTAAGATATATATATATATATATATATATATAATATTTGGTTTCTCAGTTAAAATCTAATGTAAAAGATTGTTATGGTAAAGTTCTGAATGTAAGCAGGAATTATAAATCTTAATGCGTGCACCTTAACATATCATGTGCTTCGCAAGAAATACGTTATAAGTAAAATTATTGATGCTATATAATATATTTTGGTAATACTAGGCTTTTTATTTGCATAGGAAATGATTGGCAGGGCCGGCGCTAGCAGCTTCGCCGCCCCGGGCAAAGAGGTAAAATGCCGCCCATTTATAACAAAAATTAAAAGAGATAACCTAAACCCATTCCACGATTAATGGTGAAATAAAACGAGTAAAAAAATTGCAATCATCAGCAATGTTGAAGTTTTGATTAGCAAAAAAATACTAATTTATTTATTTATGTTTTTGGCACTAAATTAAAATTAGGATTGCGCAGAAAAAAAGGAAAAAGTAATTTCTGGTGCATAATTATAAAATACAGAACAGATATTTAAAAAAAAGTAAAACAAATTATAAAACCACTAAATATTAAAACTTTATTACATATTAAAAATACATTTAATCCGAGAGTTGAAATTAAAAGTGTTTTTTTCTCACTTTTAATTCTGAAAATTGTTTTATAATTTCTTTAACATTAATTTTTTTAGCCAGGTCATGTTCGACGGCTATTGTTGTTAAGCCGTTTAGTGGATCATCGGTAGTTGAGGAGAGTAAAAAATTTTTAATTAATTTTAATTTGGAGATACTCCTTTCTCCACTTGCCACACTTATTTGGAGAGTCAGCAATATTCTTAAAACTATACCAAGATTAGGAGCAAAATCCAGGTTCGATATGAATTTTAAACTCTCAACTGGAATTTTTTTTTGTTTAGCAAAGCCAAAACAGCTACTATCTCGTCTGCCAAGTCAAGCGCGTTTATATCGAATGAATTCCTATCAGTCAACACTGTTTCTAAATCTTTACAATACTTTATAATGTCATTTTGAGGAATATCTTTTAAATCAGAAATATTGTATAAAAATTTTAAGTAGTTGCTGTGGGTACTGATCAAATCAAACATGGATTCAAGTGCATTGATAGCTTTATCTAATGTAAAAAAAATAAAATTCTGCCTTATATTTCAAAGCAGGATCTTCTATTGGATCATCTTTTGCCTCATAGTCGAAATTAACATTCCTTCTTCAAACTCTATGACGTGGCTGGGTGAGCTCAAAATTAGCTGGTATGCCAATTTCGTTTGCGAGTTCTCGAGCATCGCAAAGCATTCCATTAAAGGCTCTGTCCGATCTAAGATCCTTGAAAAAATCTTTACATTTTTTCAAGAGCTCCATAGCAGATGGTAAATCATAGTCTTTTGTCTGCAAGAGCTTACTTATAGGATTGATACAATTTAAGATTTTGTACCAAATTACAATGCAGCATAAGAATTTAAATTGCTTAACACAACTTAATAGTCCAGAAGCCTCAACTCTTATAGAGTTGTCAACCTCCGAGTTTTTGCAAACAGCAAGTAAAGCATCGTATATCCCTCCTAATTGATACCTTAGTGGTTTCAATGCATCTATACGGCTTTCCCAACGAGTATCACTTAGAGGTTTCAAAGTAAGTCCGGAAACATATTTTAATAATATGGTCCATCAAAAAGTTGATGAGGAAAAAAACAGATATATTTTTTGGACTATATTAAAAAAATTGGCGGCTTCGAAGGATGCTTTTGCCACGTCATTAACTACCAAGTTTAATGAGTGACTGCTACATGGAAGGTAAAATGCTCTTGGATTTAACGCATTTATTCTAGATTGCACTCCCGATTTACTGCCTCTCATGTTGGCCCCATTATCGTAAGCCTGTCCTCTCATATCCTGCAAATTCAATCCCAATGTTTCAAGTCTTTTAAGTATTAGAGCTGAAAGTTCATATCCAGTCGATCTTTCAACCGGAAGAAATCCTAAAAAGCTTTCATTCATTTTAATGGAAACCTCCTTGGGATTGGACTTGTCAATGGATACATACCTTACTAAAACTGTCATTTGCTCGATCTTGCTGATTATCTGGAGTGCAATCTAGATTCTAGAATTATTGAATAATATTTAGATTTTTTAATATCGGTAATAATATGAGATGTTATATTTTCAGCTAAAAGAATAATCATTTCATTTTGAATTTCTTTCCCGAGATAGTGCACCTTAACTTCTTTTTTAAGCCCTCTGCGGATATGCTCTTCCATTACTGGATCAAACTGAGCAAGTAATTGAATAATTTGTAAAAAATTACCGTTAAGGAAATCGTAAAGTTTGTCACTTTTACCTCGGAGGGCTTAGCAATTTTGAGCAAGCATTTTATTGTTGAAACAATTCGTAGAAGCACCTCGCCCCAGTAATATATTTCTGCGGTAATAAGTCTTTGTGAATGGCTGTCAATCGTTTTAGAGTACTGTATTCTTTGACTTAATTCAATCCAAGACTTTTGACTTTCGATATGTTTTTTAGAAGGTTTCATGTTGATTTAAAGTCTTAGCAAAATGCTTCCAATCTTTAAAACTTCCAATAGAAAGGGAACTTAAAGTAGGACCAAAAAGTTTGCAGCAAAAGCAATAAACACAGTCTTTTCACAGTCTTTAGTAGTTATATAAACTAACCAGTTACGCATGACTTTTTCGTCATTTTTCATATTTCTCAAATAATGAAGAGTGCTAAATCTTCGACCGGTATAATTATACGGAAAACTGTATTCTTTTAATGGTTGAGGTAGTCCTTCTTTTACCAAAAAATATATTTCTGCTTTTGATAAGCTAGTTGACCAGGAACTCGGATTTGAATTTATTCTTGTACCAAGTGCCTCTTTTTTAGATATCCAAGGAGTAGGTTCAGTACACGGCCCTGGAGTATAGCATGGGTCAAAACTCAATTATTTTAGAAATAGAAAATGTTTAAAAGCTTGAGAAATTTAATTTTAGGGCCAATTTGCCGCCCCCTAAGTTTGCCGCCCCGGGCAGGGGCCCGGCTTGCCCACCCCTAGCGCCGGCCCTGTGATTGGCCTCTAAAGGATAATCCAGCTGACTATACCAAACTAAGAAATTCAATAAAATATTTGACGTAATTTGGCAAGACTAGGCTTATTATCTACATGGGAAGATATTGGTCTTTAAAGGATAATCTAGCTAAACATTCTAAAAAAGAAATCCATCCTAATGCGTCATTTCGTTTCAAATAAAAATTAAATCATCTAAAGATGAAAATAAAGCGAAATTGTAAATTCGGTGATAGAAATGACAAACAACGAGCAAGACTACGGTGGAAAGGATGCCAACTAGACGAAGCAAACTTTCTAGAATAATTATTTCCAGAAAAGTGTTTTGTACGAAATATTTTCATTTTATTGGCATATTTTTTCCTCTTCGAGGCTCAAGTGACTTAAGAATCCAGAGAACTTTTAACAGATACTTAGCACTGTTGAGCTGCAAAATCACTTACAGACAAATATTTTACTGAGTTCAGTGAAAACTTTTAAATGAAGTTGGCTCAGCAGCAAATTTTTCATATATGAAATTTAGAATAAAATGAACTAAAAACCATTAAAATAATTCTTGAAATATTGTAAAAATAATTTAAATACAAAATGCGATTCTTGACAATTTGATGGCTGTTTTGTCACTGTTGTATATCGCAAATTGCTTATATAATGTATGTTATCTGGAAAACCATATTGTTAGAAAGGTGTAAGAGATACACAATAGCAAAAGCCCTAATAATCGATTTCACAAAACTCAAAATTGAGCCTTATTTATTAAAAGTGATTAAACGTAGACTAGGACAACGGGAGAAGTTAGTAAAACTAGTTAAGAATGTGAATAAATTTATGTAGAAAAAATCTCCTTAATCTAGATTAATAGGGGATACTGGTCAAATTATTGAAAATACGGATTTAGCAAAACAACCTATATTTGTGTAAATTGAGCCAAAATACATAAGCAAACTACTGTAAACAGTTTAGAATTATATTTTGAATTCAAGACAGTAAAATATAAAACAGCACAAGGAAAAACTATTTTTAGTACGTACATATATTACATTAAATATAAAATATAACATACATTATATTTAATGTAATTTCATAAAACATAATGGCCCAAACTCATGTACCCTAATCACACTTGATACGCTCACTGGTTGGAAGTAATTACTGATTATTTGTTGTCTTAACCTGTTTGGGTTAAGCGAAGTTCAGTCTAACAGAGTCCGGATAAATGAAAATTAACTCTAATTGGTTTATTCATTGTTCAGGATCAGTTTTGGACACAGTGGGATTCTATTTATAAATACATAAAAAATTTCATTTGTGAGAGTATTTCTACGCTCTATAAAAATGATAATATAGCAAAATAGCTCTTAATAATCTATATTTAATATGTCATTAAACGATAAAAAAGTTTCCGTCCAACCATGTCTTATTCGCAAGGAAAGAATGATAGAGAAAAAAAGTTTATAAAAAATAGGAGATATTGGAAGCAAAAAAATAGCAAATTGTCATCTAATGCTACTTCAATTTGTAGCTTAGTAGGTTGTTAAATATATATAAAAAAATAGTATATTAATAAAACTTTATAATTACTTATAATGAAAATACACGAAATTCTTACATCAAATTCAATTTATTAAAATAATAAAAGGGAGTTTATTTTGTCAAAAGGGTACCAAAGAAACTAAAATTTTTTTCGGGAATTTTTTTTATCAAATTTTGTTTTGAAAAGAAGGACTAATGATAACATAAAATCAACTTGATACAAAAATAACTCTTCAAATAACTGCATAGTTCCTGGAAACAACAAACTATTATAACTTAGAAATGATACCTTAAAAAACTTTTTTCAGAAGTAGCACAAATGAAGAGCTAAAATTACAAAAATAATTACTTCAGAACAATTAATTTAATTGGGATAATTTTTATTCTATGAGTTACATAAAAAAAAGATTTAATTTAACAATTTCAAATTTATGTTTTCATAAATTGGTTAATTTCTTTACATGAAATCAATGAGTTTCCAAATAAATCTTGTTTTAATTATGAAGCACAAATACTTCCGCTCAGATTATATACATTTTAAAGTCTTAGTGAAACTTTGCAGAGAATAAATCTTTTTGTTGTATTCATTTACAATAGAAGTTATATATATATATATATATATATATATATATATATATACGAAACTGTTTTGCAAAGAGGGTATGTTTTATTCAGAAATTTTCATTGCAGCATTTGTAATTAATGTAGATTTTGATTATAATACTGTTTTGAATCCATTATAAAGCATCCTTATGTCAGAATGTAATTCACTCAAGCAATGTAACATCCATTCATCATCATCATATATATATATATATATATATATATATATATATATATATATATATATATATATATATATATATATATATATATATATTATCGTGAATTCAATACAACATAAAACAAGGACTCTCTCTAAAATAATTACAAATAATCTAATGAAATTAAAATTTCGGTGTAAAACATACATTCTTTGCAAAAAAAAAAATTGTTTTGTATTACTTACTGTAAAATACAAAAATTTCTTTAAATGAATACTACAAAAAAAAAAAAGTTTTTGTATGCAGAACCATTTCGATTAGTTTTTATTTGTATCTGTCTTTAAAATTTCGTATTTGAAATTGTTTGGCTTTTAGAATTTTTATTTTTTATCCATTTCTAAAATTAGGTAGTGTAAGTATCTAAGAAAAAACCTACTTACTTATTTCTAACATAAAGGAAATTTGTGTGGTTATAAGGTTATCTTTAATGTTCTGATTCATAGAAAATTTATTCTAAATTTTATAATGAAATCTTAGAGTAGAAGTTTTATATTTAAGTAAGATATGACGTCATTTCTATTTCTATGTGCAAGTTGAAAGCATTTCTGTGGTACAATACGTTATACTGTTGAATGTGTGAAAAAGATTCACGTATATAAAAATTTTTCAATTTTTTATATCTCATGACATTGAAACAATTGGTTGATATTGCATTTCGATTGTGCTTTTGCAAATAAGAATTTATTTGATATCGATTGTTTTATAAAACTTATATTTTTGCTGACATTTTATCTAATAGTAGAATTTATTAGTTGTATATTTCTTTTGCTGGTGTTTCTCATTTTATAAATGAAAAAATAATTTAATAGATAAAATAATAAATTTATATTTATTATTTCGATAGTTGATCATACTATGTTATTTCATGTTTTTGTGTTTTCATGAAAGTTGAAGAGGATGGCGATAAACTAAGCAGCTTTTATGCTATTTATGAAAAGGTATCTATGATTACTTTTTTCTTTATTCATGGGTTTTCATTCTGAATAATGTCATTGACCTTTCACTCTTTATAATATTAATATAAAATGTCAACTTCACATATTTAGTATATTGATATGTTACTGCTTACACTGTAGCAATGAAAAAATTAATAAAATTTAACAATTCAACTTTTATTAATAAATTGTGCATATAAAAAAATAGTTCATTTAAAAAGAAATATAATATAAATATGTAATTTCTAAATTTTGCTTAACAAAATCTTATATAATGATGTAATTATTTAAATCTTAATAACATAATCTTATTAAAATCATCCTATAAAAGCGAAATTTTGTGCTATATTTAAATGTGCTTTTTTAAGCTTAGTTTAGTTTTAAAGAAAAATACTTTGATCTTCATATATAATAATTGCACATATTTTTTATTGCTTGCTTAAATAACAATAGCCACAATATTACTGATTCATTTTCCAAAGTAATTAAATTTTTTCTAAAGTTTCAAGCTTGGTATCCATATTTCTCAAAATTATGATCACACGAAACGAGCAATGAGAATATAAAATATATAATTTCTTTTCTCAATATATGTCTTAAAGAGATTAAAACATTGTAATAATTCTGACATAATAAAATACGAGCATTCTTTGAAGATATTTCTGGAAAAGCGTCGACGAGCTCCCTGAATTGTGCTAATTGGAGGTGCATATTTAATGATCTATAACCATAAACTTAAATTTTCTCGTTACTACTTTTGCTGAAAATAAGGGCCATATTAATATAATTATTTATTAATTAAATTTTTTATTAATTATTAATTAAATTATTGGATTAAATCAAAATAATTATTTCCTCTTACTCTCTCTCTTAATACAGAAAGGGAACGAGATATTTTTTATTTTGAGTTGATAAAAATATTTTTTGAGTAAAAAATGCTTTTTATAATATTTTTTAAAATAAATAAAATAAGTTTTGATATTTTTCATTTGTATGCGATGTCCCTAATTATTAATATTTTATTTTTCACAACCTACATTAAAAAACCTATAACCGTTTTCTCTTGTGAAAAATGTAGGACTCAAAACATTTGGATTTATATTCTTTTCATTACTCGCAGTGTTTAAACATCAAAAACCTCTATCTAAATATGAAAAATATAAAAAATACAGGTATTGTATTATGACGGAAAGAGGATTTACTAAAAATATGTTTATTGTATAAAAGAAATGTAGGAATAATATAATAGAAAGATAATGTAAAAATTAATTGATTATTCGAATGTGTACATTTATTTATAATTACTCTTTAAATTATTAAACAAGAGTCAATATCCATTAATTCTTGTTTTCTAATTTAAAGAGATTAATATAAACGGTACATATGAACAGTATATTTTCATATTATCTCTGATCTACACTATCTCTAGCAACACTGAATGTAACTGAAAAGTTACCTTGCTAGATTGAATCCTCTGTCTGCTCATCCCGCAATTTCCTCACGTAGAACTTAAAAGTAAAGTTCTCTCAAAATCAAAAGCATTTTTCATGGGGAATTCAAAAGTAAAATCTTTGAGAGGACATTGATCAGTGAAATAAATTATATACAATATCGAACAGTTAGTTTAAGTTTTTATCAATAGATAGCGCCAGATGTTTAATAAATTGGAGCAATTGTAGTACTTTGTTTATCGCTTTTTTTAAAATCGGCAATGTGGTCGCTAAAAAATGCTTAGCGGTTGCCAAAGTATACATTCCAAATTATTTATCAGATTCTGACAATAATTTTAAAGACAGTTTTGATAGTGATGTATTTTTATCTCATTGTATTATATTTCTTAAGTTTTAAGCATTTTTTCTTTTAACTGTATAATATAAATACAAATTAAAATATTTATTAAAAATATTAGATTGTAATTCAACAGAAATTTATTGAAAAAGATGTTTTTTTTAATAATATCTGAATTTTTTCAAACAGATTAGCTTCTCATGATTAAAATCTACATAAACAATCTTTTCTGTAAACAAAGAGCGCATATTTAACATTTTCCAATATATGTAAATTTAACATTTACAATAAAAAAAAATGCTCAATTTTTAAACGATTTCGTTTTACAAATTGAGCAATCAGAGGTTGACCGTATGCATTTGCAAATTATGATGTTCAGTGTAAAAAGGGAATTCTTCTGTAAAGGCGATGTCCTATGACTACTGTTGTCCGCCTAGTCCTTTCAGAACTCATAATTGTAGTAGTACGCATAGTTGATAAGATATAGTAGAACTCATAATTATAGTCTCCATTGAAACATTAGAATTTCTAAATTTTAACCACGGTGTTCATCGTTAATTTAAAATGCACTAGACGCTTGTTTTTACGAATACGTAGGGACTTGTAAAATAGTTCCTAAAATCGAGATTTCAAAAAATAGACAAGTAACTATTAGATCTTAAAACTATTTTATTACATCATTGATCTCTTTTTATAAATACACTGCGTTGGCTCTTTTTATAAATACATTATATATAAATCATTAATAAAATTCATAATTAAAACAATTCTATTTTTATATAATTGACGAAAAACCATTTAAGTATATATAATCCCTTACAATTCCAAAACTACATTTTTTCGGTATACAAAAGTATTTCACTGTTGATTTTTTTTTTTTAAAAAAAAGTGCCTTAATCTTATCAGCCACTCATCTACATGTGTTGAATATGGTTACAGCACTAAGCTTTTTTCAGTTTTGGTGTTTAAAAGCTCTTTTTCATTCTCATTTAGCATGTTCTCAGTCATTTAATAATTCTTACGAACAAATTATATCTGAATCCAGATTAATAAAATCCTGAAGTGACATTTTAGGAATCAAAGAGTATTTTTTATACCAAAGCTCATTTTGATGAATAATTTATCTTCCTTATGTCACATGATACTTTTTTCCAGTTACAGTTCCAGTTATTTATAAGCCCACTCAGTTCAAAATGACATAAATATCGTTTTTTCTGGAACACCATCAACTGGAGAAACCACAACGTACTTTCTCAAGAGCATTGTGCTTGTTGCTGTTGTCTTGTGAAAGGCTGGCAGTATGTGGTGAGCTTCTCCACTTTTCCAACTGAACCGTAATTTGGTGTGGAGTTTGACTTCCTCAGTACACACATACCATAGATACCCATTTATAGGGTAGACAACCATTCATACTCCCTTCATACAAGAAAAGGACAAAGACAGGAGAGAGACAGAGACAGAGAGAGAATGAGAAACTACATCCATGCCCGTACCGGGATTCGAAACCAGGACCTCCCCATCCTCAGTGACATACGTTGACCTCTAGTCAGGATTAGAGGCAGAATTGTGCTTACATTGTCTTTTTCATAAAGTGATGATCAGTCCTGCGGAAAGTATCCTACGATATTTTGTCTCGTAGCTCTGTTGATTACTTACAAATGCATAATCCAGAAGTTCGATTAATCTGAAGAATTTCCACATGGATACCTTCTAAAAATCCGGGTGTATGATTCTTGAGGCGGGCACTTATTAATAGCTCAGATTGCAGACATAAATCATGCTGAGATTTACAAAAGAAATGCATTTTTGATTTCGATTTTAGAATCGAAGCTACTTTTAATTTATTACACTGATTAATTAATACCTATTGTTGTAATTAGTGATGCTCAATTCGAAGATTCCTCAATAATAGCATCTATGCAAGTTTTTCAGCCATAAAATTAAAAAAAAAATGAATAAAATATCAAATGATAAAAAATAGATGCATACTAAAATTGTATGACAGCAATATTCGCAAAGAAGAGAAATTTTTTAAAAATTTTATTCGTAAATGAAACTGAAAATTATCATTGTGTCTAAAGAGCCCTGTTAGGCATCAACCATTAGTTCGTAAAATCGAAGGTTTTCGTAAATAAGAGATTCGTAAAAGCCAGCATCTACTATATAATGAAGATGAATGAACAGTACCGAGAAATACAACTTTCAGGAATATTGCTCGCTTTGTGGAGTCAGTGAAAAAATGTGTAGAATATAGGATCACTATCCTTTCTATATTTTTTTTAAAAAAATTACGAAATTCTATATTTCCGATAAAGCATGTGTACAGCAGCAAATAAGATTTTGGGTCGTCCAGGTTGGATAGACAAAAAGAAATGGGACTTTGATTAAAATGCAACATTTATTTTCCTTCAAACTTAGTATTTAAAGGGAATTCTGCATATCTTTTAATTTTAGTAGCTTACCTATACAGAAGTACAAAATAGGACTTTAAACAAAGTTTAGAAAGATATACAGGTTTAAGAACACAGCTAAAATAGTAGCTGTCTTTAAAAAGTGCTTAATATGTTGCTATGATACAGGAAAAGCAGTTTCAATCATATCCACTTGTGAAACTACTTTTCTTATGTCATCTGTTGTTGTAACTTATGACACTTGGCGAAGCCTAGTCCATCAGGGACCGGGCGGAAGAAGAAAGAAAGAACATTTTCCTTTTTTTGAAAGTACTACAAAAAGTCCGCGGTGGCCTGGTTGATTAAGGCATCGTTCTCGTTAGAAAACGGTGGTAAGTTCGAATCCCGGCTTAGACGAAGATCCGTCGTATTCACTAATGGCGACTGGGGCAAAATAAAACCGTCGGGTCGCAATGTCCTCCATGTTTCAATTACAAATTAATACCTCTGGGGGGTGGTTGGAGCCAGGCTTTGGATCTTCACTGGTTTCAATCTCTAAATTGGAAGATTCAGGTGGTACTGCCATCTATGAACCAAATGTCGTACTTCCACCTTCGTATGAGGGTGCTCTATTAAAAAAACGAAAGACGCTCCATCTCAGGTTTCATTGGCCTAGTCTCTCTGACCGGCGGGCTTGGCGTTGCCAAGTGTCATTTACAACAAGGACAAAAAATACGATATTGACTCATACATGATAGCACCATCTGGATCTTCCAATTTAGGAAGCTAGTGACCACGGTACATTTTACGCACCCCAGTCGCCATTAGTGACCATGGCGTATCTTCGGATAAGCCGGGATTCGAACTCACCCCCTTCCGGTAACAAGAACGACTCCCTAACCAACCAGGTCACCATGGTCCTTTATATCATACTGATGTATCCGATTTGATAATTTTACGCCTGGTCTAAACTATAAAGTAATTAATGTTATTTTATTTTTTTCCAATGGTGGGCATTGGGTGTCTAACCCAAGGCCGCACCCATCAACAAGGCCGCCCCCATCGGGTAACGGTAAAAGAAACTTCTAAGCTTTTATCGTTACTCGATGGGACTTGAGAAGTCATGCAAACGAGTAGACCACAGAATCACATCATTTCAGAATAAAGGACAAGGAAACAAAAAGAGAGAAAGGAACTTCCATACCCGAATTGGGATTCGAACCCGGGAGATACAGCCTAGAAATCAGAAACGCTTACCATTAAGTCATCAATCCCTTTGTGTTAATTTATTTAATTTAATTAACTGTGTAAATTTAACTTAACTAGTATTTAAACTCTCTTTTCAAATTCTTTTACACAGATTACTTTGAATATTAAACTATAACTTATTTTTTTATTAAATGCTGCATCTAACTTATTAAATAATTGCTACTTTTAAAAACGAGTGTATTTTTAATTATTTTTGAAATAATTTAAAATTAAAAAAATACTATTTTAGAAATATGATTTCCCCTAGTTTATAGCTTTATGTGTTTGAAGGTAATAATTATTTAAATTTTTATCATTTATCTAGTATTATTTAAAAAAATTAACAAGAATCATAGATTTATTGTATCACGAAAAATTTAATAAAAATCTATAACACTTGTATATTCTCTCTACAAGGAAATATTCATTTCAATTTCTCTTAGGATACCTAAGAAGAAAAACTAACCTTTTACATACAGAAAGGAACAACAATTGCAAGTGCAAACCGGAAAGAACTTGAAAATAAATAGGATTGTGAAAAACTAAGGGTCAAAAGAAAATAGCCTTCTTTTCTTATTACATTTTTCCTCCCTTCGCTCTCAAATTCGAAACTACGTGAACGTTTTACCGAATTCCGTTTGATATACACTTCCCATTTTAACCGAACATTTAAACTTCGATTTTCTCTTTGAATTTATTCCCTTTTTTTGGCAACAAAAATGCCTTTGTTTTGCTAGATTGGAAAGAAGGCTTACAAATTCCGCTTAAGAAGTCGCTACTTTGAGATAAAGTTCTTATGGGATTAAAATGTCTTTGGAGAGCTTTTGTTTCTATTTTTGTTACTTTTTTACTTTTCTTTAAAAGTTCAAAAAGAGAAATCTTAAAGTATTCGGTCTTTAAAGAATTTTAATACCTATATTTCTCCTTTATGTATAATTTTTTACTTATCATTGCAGATAATTAGGCACTATAGGGTCAAGCTAGCAAATCGGATAGTTAATGCTATGAACTTCTGTAGAAAAGATTGTGGGTTCGATTCTCACCTCAAACAAGAATGTTTGTAGTGGTTCAAGATTCAATGTAGATTGCATTTCTCGGGCTAAGTAGCCTTCGTGTACATAAAAAAGGCGTTGCAAACAAGCAAACCAAACTTTTTTTTAATGGCTGGGTATTGGGTCCTGGACCAGTCGCCAGCAACAAGGGTACTCATTTTAGCGTTACCCAGTGGGCACCTGTGAACCAAGTATCGGAGGTACGAGTAACATTGCCCATATCACACCACCACAAACCCTTTTATAGAGTCGGCCACATTCATGCATCATCTCAGGTACATAGAGAGAGAAAAAGTCCATGCCCAAACCGGGATTCGAACCCAGGACAAACAGCTCACGAGTCAAGAACTCTAACCACTCAGCCATGGGTCGGCTGGTAAACCAAACTTAGTACAGTAGAAGTCCGATAATCCGGCACGTTCGGGACCGGCTCGGTGCCGGACTACCGAAAATTCCGGACTATCGGACGGTAATTATAAGAACAATAGGTTAATAATTAAACTACAAATACAGTATGCAAATACATACAACAAAGTTTATGTTACATTTCATATAATGTATGTACACGTACTGTAAAACATATTTCACTTAGATTTAAAAAAGTCACGAATGTCTTTTTGTTTTCTTGACTTTTGGCGTTTAGTTTAAAATTCATTTCTAATGATATGGAAATCAATAATTTCTGAAGCACTGTACTAGCCTCAGCAAAAGAGATAAACTTATTTAGTCATTCTTCAGCTTCTGCCAAGCTGATTTTTCTTTTTCTTCCGTTTCGGCATCTGAGTCACTTTATTTAGGCTTAGGTTTTGAAAACATGGTCCCTTTGTGTACAGTTAGAACGAAAATCACTTTTTTTATAAACAGTTTCAAAAGTTACGTTTACTATCGACTAACCGGCCGCTAATTGTTTCCGAACAATACCGAGCGCTTCCGGATGATCTCGAACCACTCAGAAAACTTCCGAATAGCTCTCGAGCTTTTTTATTTCCTTTACAGACATACTTTGGGAGAAAACCAAAATTTTTACAATTTTCCGGAGAGATGCCGGACTATCGGGCATTCCGGACTGTTGGATGCCGGATTAATGGACTTCTACTGTAACAGCATAACACGACAAGGACTTAAAGTTTTTACACAGAAAATATACTTCAAAAATCATTGGGAAATATAAAAAAATAATAAATTTAAAAACAAAATAAAATAAATTTAGCATATTTGCTTTATGGTTTCTTTGTCAGCTGTTGCCAAATTGAATTCAATTTATTTTTGCTATTAAAATTTCTATTGCTGTGTCTCTTATTACAGTAATTAATAAAGAATTTCCTAATATTGTTGAATAACGACACTTGAACTATGAGAAAACTTTGTTACTACGAGACCATTTTGTTCAAATAGGTGGTGGGGTTTGTAAAATGCATTGTGGTCACAATGATCTCAAATTAAACTAATACTTTTGGAGGTGGTTGACCAAGTCTGAAGGACCAACCACATCCAACCATCTGTTTTTGGTAGCAGCTTTTAAATAACGAAGAGCAGTTTCGAAAGGGCGCTCTGGGTGCCCTTTTTTTACTAGTACACTTCATGTAATGCCAGAAAGTTTTACAGTACATTTCCTGTACTGTAAAATATTATTTTTCAGATTTGCTCAGTTATTTAAGTCTATAAATCTTGGAAGTTAATTGGAATTCTACTCTTTGTGTTTGGATGACATCATGTTGTTGTTACTTATAACACTTGGCAAAGTTAAGCCGCCCGACAGACTCGGCGAATGAAGTCAGAAAGAGTGTCTTCCGGTTGTGGACAGAGCACCCCCATACCAGAGTAGAACTACAACTTTGGCTCATAAATGGCAGCACCATCTGGGTCTTCCAGTTTAGAGACTGAAGCCAGAGAAGATCCATGGCCTGGCTCTAAACACCCCAGAAGTATTAATTTGGAATGGGAACATGGAGAGGACATTGCTACCAGGCATATTTTACGTGCCCCAGTCGTTATTAGTGAACACGACGGATCTTCGAGTAAGCCAGGTTTCGAACTCACTACCTTACAGACACGAGAACGATGCCTATCCAACCTGGCCACCGTGGCCCCTAACTTAGTTAAAAACCATGGTATTACAACATGTTTTATTTAAATCAGATGGACATTGAATCATAGTTACCCGTCAGCAATTCGTCCAGGGAAGACCCAAAGCATGGCTTTTAACACCCCCAGAGGTATTAATTTGGAAAAGGAGCATGGAGGACATTGCTACCACGACACATTTTACGTGCCCCAGTCGCCATTAGTCAACACGATGGATCTTTGGATAAGCCGAGATTCGAACTCACTACCTTCCGGTAATGAAAAAGAAACCTAAGCAACCAGACCACCAGGTAGACTATAAATGGACTTGTGTTCAACCACAGTTTTATAATAGAATTATTTAAAAGTTAATTCATTTATTTATTTATCATTCTTTCTTAACGATATATTTACCATAATTAAAAAGGAAAGCGTATATTATTTTTATAAATGAACAAAATAGTGTCAGTTAATTACTTTTGTGTAAGCACATACTGTCGAAAACAATTTTATGTAAAACATTTTTCTTCACCTATCCAAAGATACATGTTATAAAAAGAAGATTATCTAGACCTTATCAACATCTTTTTAAAAAAATTGTAAATATCATTTATGTTTACTAATCAACTTTTTTGATTAGATTGTAATAAATTGCATACCCATCTGCATACTATTTATATTATTCATTCCTAGCTTTCGAAGGAGCAAATTTGAAAAATAATAGTAAATCAAGCACATTGTGAACATTTTAATTTCATTTTACTGCCGATATTATTTTCTGTATACAAAATCATGTTATCGTTATCGAAACAAAATCACGAATCGTTATAGAAAAATAAGAAAATACTTCCATCAGTAATTGCATTAATATTAAAATTGCTACACCAGGAAGAAATGTAGATAACAAAATGATATTTATTGGACAAATATATTATACTAGAAATAACAACCTGTGAATGTTATTTCAAGTGATTAAATTTTCAAAATGTTTGGCTGGATAGATCCTGAGAAATCAGTACCCAGAACAACCACCTCTGGCAGTAATAACAGCAGTTATACGCCTGAGCATTGAGTCAAACAGAGATTGGATTGCATGTACAGGTACAGATGCCCATGCAGCTTCAACACAATGCCACAGTTCATCAACCGTAGTGACTGGTGTTTGGTGACGAGCCAGTCGCTCGGCAACCATTGACCAGACGTTTTCTATTGGTGAAAGATTTGGAGAACGTGCTAGCCAGGGTAACAGCCGAACATGTTCCGTATCAAGGAAGGTCCGTAGAATACCGGCAACATGCGGTCGGGCATTATCCTGCTGAAACGTAGGGTTTCTCAGGGCTCGAATAAAGGGTAGAGCCACGGGTCGTAACACACCAGAAATGTAACGTGCACTATTCAATGCGAGCAAGAGGTGACCGAGACGTGTATCCAATGGCACCCCATACCATGACGCCAGGTGATGGGCCAGTATGACGATGACGAAAGTACACTGCCAGTGTGCGTTCACCACGATGCCGCCAAACATGGATGCGGCCATCATGATGCTGTACACAGAACCTGTATTCATCTGAAAAGGTGACGTCTCGCCATTCGTGCGCCCAGGTTCATCGTTGATCACACCATTGAAGGCGTTCTTGTCTATGACGCTGCGTCAAGGGAAGCCGCAGCCATGGTCTCCGAGCTGAGAGTCCATGCTGCAGCAAACGTCGTCGAACTGTTCGTGCAGACACTTGCTGTCTTCCAAACGAACCCGTTTCTTGACTCACGGCTCGTGACGTGGTTGCACGAGCCATTACGGCCATGCGGATAATATGCCTGTCTTCTCGGCTGCTAGTGACAGGTGGCCGATGAGATCCCGCATGGCATTCCGTATTATCGTCCTGAACCTATCGATTCCATATTCTGCTAACAGTCATTGGATCTCGACCGACGCGAGCAGCAATACTGTGATAAGATAAACCACAATCCCGGTACGCTACAATTAAACCTTTATCAAAGTCTGAAGCGTGCTGGTATGCATTTCTCCTTCTTACACGAGGCATCACAACAACTTTTCACCCGGTAACAACGTTCAAATGCAATTTGTGTATGAGGAACGGGCTGAACAATTTCCTCATTTAAACACAATGTAGGTGTCGCTACTGTCGCTTGCTTTGTCTGAATACGCTGAAAAGCTAATCATTTGCATATCACAGCACCTTCTTCCTTTCGTATAAATTTCACGTCTGTAGCATGTCGCCTTCTTGGTGTAGCAATTTTAATGGCCAGTAGTGTATTTGATTAGATGTAATATTTTTGTAGATACCTTTTATAGAGATAGATTAAATATTTAAATTTAATTAAAGAGAGAAGTGAAATTTAAATCTGAGCAAAAATCAATTATCTTCTGTTCATTTGAAGTGATAAGTATCTCTAAACGCTAAAATTATAAGGACACTCACATAAATTTTCTTTACTTATTTTTTGTACTTTATTGTTTTTAAATATTATTATATTTTTTACATTTTGCTATTCCTAAAATAAAATTTTTTATTATTTTAAGAAATATATGTGACTTTTAACCCTTATTGCGTACTAAATGTTCATTTCAGCTTTATTACTAATTAATCGGAAAAAGCGACCTAATTCACATAATTATTTTCCATACTTTTTTTCGTCAAATTTCTGAAAAAATTTATTTATTTTTCCGATAGTAAAGCATAGGTTGGGTATTGTATTATAATTACGATAATTTTAAAATATTCTAAATTCATGTACTCCTTTCCATATTAAATTAACTGCATAACAAGAAAAAATTAAATATCGAAATAACGTTTAAAATGCAGTATTACCAGATAGATGTTCAACAAAATTTATTAAATTCAATTAAATTTTGCAATACAAAAAATTATATAGTTTGTGCACGTAATTTAGGATTTCTTATGTGAAAAAAAAATCGTCATTAAAATTGACGCATAAGGTGGATACATTTTAAAGATATCGCCAATTAGAACATTCTAACAGCCATGCCGCCAAATCGAATTAGAAATTACTCAATTGTAATTGACTAGATTGCCCGAGACACAACAATTAGTATTCTCGAAACTATCTGTGCTTCGATGTTTTCCGTTTTAAGTATTGAATTAATGTCTTATCTCTGCCGCGTTCTAAAGAAACTTCCAACAATTGAGGTTGAGTTGTTATGTTAATGAGCTGATTTTCTCTGAGAGAAATATAAATTGATTGTAATACGCAATCTTTTGGCTTATCTTTCGCGGCGCAGAAAGAAGCACACGCCTTTGTTGTTAAGAAATTTGTTTCCCTCTGCTTCGAGAATGAATATAGCATTCAGCTGTCCTTTTTAATTCCTTTGGTATTGTTATGTTGTCATTATCTCCTTTAACTAGTCATCAAGGATTTGTTGAAGAAAGCTGATTGTTGAAGAGGAAAAGATATTCTTATTTTAGAGGTATAGCTGTATAGGATATATCTGTATAGAAGTTTTCGCTGTATAAGAGATATCTATTTGTTTACCCTTTAATTAACCGCAAAGTGGTTGTTTCTTTCGTTACAGTTGTGATCATGTGTGCGTCACTTTATTTTATTTATGATTGGTCTGTGAATTAAACAAGTAATCGTTTTCACTCATAATGTTGAATATACAATTTTGTCCACCCATCAAAAGCAAGTGAAATTGTCAGTGGGTAGAGCTCTTCAGTGAGCAGTTGGAAAGAAAATGTTGACCAGTATTTTAGTGGGATGGGTTATTTTATATATTATTGGAGATTTATCTCTCTCGATACCGCTATTAAAAAATAAATACTGATTAGTCATTAAGTAAAGATATATTTATTTCATGTAGCGTGTAAAGCACTTTAAATATTAATATTTGATTGTTTATGGAAACAATAAATAAATCATAAACATCCACTTTATGGTTAGTTTTATTCGGCAAGGGCGATTTAAGTGGTTTTTTTTTTACTGACGAGTTTTATTTTTTCTTCGAAACATTTTTATTGATTTATAAAACTAACCATATACTACATGTGAAATACAACAATGAATTTTTTTCAAAAATTAAAAATTCAGCAAAGGAATTCTTGATTTTAATATGTTTCACATTTTTATTTCGTGTTTAGGAGTGTGAAATTTTTTCTGTAAATAACTATGTTATACTCATTTTCTTTCAGATACATTAATATCTTGGCTTAAATTGCTTAGTTTTGGCAGTACTATATTGATTGATTTCTTACACTTCAATATAAATAGTTTATTCCCCCCCCCCCCAAAAAAAAGATTGTTTGCAAAAATGTTGCATATTCTAATTCTGTGAATCACCATAAAATTGATAACGCGGAATGTATTGAAATCACATAAGATAACATCGTACATACTGAATACATTTATGTACACTGATACTTAAGAGAGCGGACTATTTTACCTTTCGCTGATGTCAAATATTTCGCAATTTCAAACTGCTTGAGGTAGTTAAAATCGAAATAAAATCTCATTTCCTTACACTTATCCCCAATCTATTTGTGGAGGGAAACGAATATTTAAGAGGTATAAATATCTCACTGAGAGGTTTCTATCTGGTTCAATGAAGATTTATCTAGCATATTCTCAATACCAGTATGGTTTATCTAACTTCTAGTCACAAATATCTGTTACAAATATAATAATAATATTACAGAATTCCATTCTGCGTCGATAAAGATTACGAATTAAGATTCAATGTCATCAGATAATTTTGAACCACCTCACAAGTAATTATCTCCTATAAACTTTCACTTTAAAGGCTTGGTTAAAGCTCAGTATATATATATATATATATATATATATATATATATATATATATATATATGCCTGATTTCTGAAAGATAAGGGAGTTAATAAGGAATAGGAGACCACAAATGTCCAATTGTTTGTTAAATCTCAATGAATAAAAACAATCTCTCCTTTCTGAAAAAGAAGGTCCTTCTTGTTATAAGAGGTATTATATATTTATATATTATCCAAATATATAATACCAAATATATAATAATTATATTATACCAAATATATAATAAGTATTATATATTTGGTAGAGATTATATTACACTTTAAATATAACAGCCAATATTACAAGTCATTTTCAAGCATCAACTTCTTGTATGTCCGACGGTCTTGTTCCCTTATTACAAGGGAGGAAACTCGGAAAAATCTCAAGTATGCATTTCAAGCCAACATGAATTAAGAAAATTTTAAATTGAATTAAGAAAAATTATAATTGCTCGTCCATGATTATTGAAAAAAATAATACAAAGAATATGAGTATTATTTAAAAAAACTCTCAGAATTCTGTTTGTTATATATATATATATATATATATATATATATATATATATATATATATATATATATATATATAATATACATTGATAAATATCTTAAATAATTATTATCAGAAAGTAATTAATTTTAGTTTAAATACACGAATAA
>JAPDSC010113098.1:101552-114826 GCA_026290005.1 Latrodectus geometricus
TGAAGGAAACTTAATCTTTTAATTATTGATAACACATTAAAAAAAGTTTTAAAGTTTTATATTATTTCGGAAAAAAAATTATGAAATATTGGTTTATAAAATTTTAATAATATATATTTAAAAATAAATGAATATGAAAGTATTTATTAATAATAATAGAATATTAAAATTATATTATTTTAGAATAATGCAGGAAATAAAAGTACATTTACTAAATTATTGTTATTAATTGGTGTACGAGATATATATATATATATATATATATATATATATATATATATATATATATATTTATATTAGTGCTGATGCATGAGCGAAAGAATCTTCATTTTAAATAAATTAATTCCTTTTAAACTTGAGAAAATTATTTCCGATTTCTGAAATACAGAAAAATTTTCTGGATGTATAGTTTTGTTTAAAAAGGAATAAATATTGTTAATAATTTTGTAAGGTTAATCAGCCTGATATTTCTTATGTTATAATTACTAAAAGTTAAGATAATTATTATTGCGCATTTATTAAAAAGTTAAGATTATAAAAGTTAAGATAATTATTATTGCGCATTTTGGAAAATATAGAAATTCTCAAGAGCATACCGTAAAAAAATATTAATAACATGGTAATAAGTATATAGTCCCCAAATTCATCTCGAAAAATTTCATAATGTCTGGAAAAGTTATTTTTCAATGATAAATGATAGTATTTTATTATGTTTTCGGAATTGTTTTTTTTATTTTTCTGTTGATTGACTCTTTATTTACTGTGAATTTAAATACAAATTCTATAACCTTGTGAATAATAATGCATTATATTTAACTAATAACTCAGGAAATCAGAAATTAAAAATGTATAATTATAAATATTATAAATTGAAAAAAAAATTGATGTTGATGATATTTTAATGTAGTCGAAATTATTTATTTCATATTTCACTGTAGTTTACCTTGAAAGCAGAATGTTTTCTCTAATTGACCACCACAAACCAAAACCGAATCCTTTAGGAAATTGCTCACCAATTTGACGCTTGCTGTAGAAAATATCCATTTGCCTTTCTGTGAGTCACGATTAGACAAGGTGCCTGGCTTCTGAGGAAGATCTTAATCTTTTTTACGCACGAAGCCATTAGTTCCGATGTTTTAAAGGAGAAAAAAAATACATGTGATCGCGCTGAGGGGTCGAAGGTTAAGAAATCTTATCTTCCTCACAACGTACCAACACAAAAGAAATTTGGTAGCACTTGAGAAGGTGGAAGAAGTGCCATTGTAGAATGCTAAACTGCCACCTTCTTTTTCATAAACTTCGAGGCTTCCCACGCACCAAGCTCCAGCCCACAGAATTTGGGAAATTTTACGTTTTATCTAATACTTAGCTCTGATAAGAGTGATGATTTTTGCAGTAAATATCGCTTAACAGATTATGCATGCAGTTACAGTTAGTTAACCGATTAGAACAGGAGTTATGGGATCATAATTCTTGCACCACGTGATATACGTGACTATTTAAGCCCGGATTACCAGACAGAAGGAGTGCGTGGAAAAATTCTATTTTTTAAGATTGGGTGCATAATTATCTTTTCTCAAATTCATGCATATTTCCTTGCTTTGCATATTCATTTTTCTTAGTTTGCTGTTGTATATTATTGCGCATTTTGTTTTGTTAGCACAATCGTCTTTGCCTCACCACATTTGACTTATTTTTTGTAATTCATGCATATATTCCAAGTTTATTTTTTATTTTTGTTTCCTTATCAATAAGTTATACCAATGATTTTTTAGCATTTTATTTTCATACATTTCTTTTTTCAGTATAATTTTCTTGATTTATTATGCAATTTTGCCTTTTACTTTCTTATATAGTTTCATTAATACGATAAGAGTTTTAATTGTCGCAGTCTTCACTATATCATCATGCATAACTTACTACTGTCCGTATTTAAATTTTTATGAGGATAGTTTTTATTTTAATGAAATATTTAGTATTTTCTACCGATATTTTTTTAACATTTTTATATATTTTTAATTTTAGAAATATTTTTTAGATTTTAAACGATTACTTTTTTTTTTCTTATATGTTTTAATTATATGCATAAAAGTTTTAGTCGCCACAAACTTCACTGCATCATTTGCTATAAATTATTTGTTTTGTTATACTTATAGATTCACCTATTTTCGTTTCAGTTTTTGTTGTCACAAACTTCACTGTGTCCTCTGGTACAAGTTTTGTTAATTTTTGGGCCTACTTTTAGTTTAGTTTCATATTCAGTATATTCTAGATATGCTTAAAAATTATCCTAAATATGCTTAAAAATTATCCTAAATATGCCATCAGAATTTTATTTTCATGAAGCAATTTTTATTTTAAAATAACTTTCTTGATTTTTTTAGTTTTTATTTTCTTTTATGATTTAATTGTTATTATATGTATGTATACAATATAGTTATATATACTAAAAGGTTAGGCTATAACAGTTTTCACTGAATTATCTCGTGCAACTTATTTGTTTTATTGTACACAAATTTTGTATGCCTAGTTTGGTTTAGTTTAAACATCTATATTTCATTGTATGATGTGACCATTAACATTTTCAATGGCCTATTTCCTTTTAGCTTAACAGTGGACTTTCCCACTTTATTTTTTTGTACGGACTAATTAAGCGTATATCCAAAGTTGTGTCATACGATTTATCCGAGAGAATCATTGAAATATAAAAACTTAAAGCGACTGCTTACAAAACATTTCTCTTGAAAATAATTTTAAGACATCATTGTAATTTTATGAATTTTTTAATAAATTTGCCTCTTCCATTGCTTTTTAAATATGTGGCCTATATTTAATGTAGAAATTTTGATATAACTGTGAATCTAATTTCTTGAATTATCAATTAAAAAATTGCGTTCGTATTTGTAACTCTTATGTTTTAACAAGTTACCAAGGGCCACGGTGGCCTGGCAGGTCGTTACCGAAAGGTGGTGAGTTCGAATCCCGGCTTAGCCGAAGATCCGTCGTGTTTACTAATGGCGACTGGGGCACGCAAAATGTGTCGTGCAGCAATGTCCTCCATGTTCCCATTCTGGGTGAATTAATACCTCTGGGGGTGATTGGAGCCAGGCTATGGGTCTTCTCCAGTTTCAATCTCAAAATTGGAAGATTCAGATGGTGCTGCCATCTATGAGCCAAAAGTCGCATTTCCACCTTCATATGAGGGTGCTCTATTCAAAAACGGAAGACGCTCTCTCTCTGACTTAATTCGCCTAGTCTCTGATGGGTGGGCTTGGTGTTTGCAAATGTTATCAGAAACAGCAACAAGTTACGAATGATTTTTGGTGCATTTCATAACCAATCCGAAAATAAACCTACCAAAAAAAAAAAAAAAAAAAAAGTAAGCTCAAACGATTTACTTTTTATCTCTTTTTAACGTCCCTATCTCATTAACACCAGGACAGTGATTTGTTTTTAGAATTAACTAATCATACGAACAAAATAATAAAATTGTCTTTATTTCATTCATGACTGAGAAAATTTATACATCATTGTACAAAATAAATAAAAATAATCTAGATATATTTAAAGAAGTATAAATAAATTAGAAAAACATTTACGAACTAATATATGAAATTCATTTATCAAATTATAAAAAGTGCTGAAATTAAAAATCAATTATTGTTATCTTTATTCTGAAGTCGATTTTAAATATTTTGTGTTTCAGTATAATTATTGATTTTTTAAAAGTTTTTTTTATATATTTCAGTATTAATATCATGATGTAAATCACTGTTGACAAAGAAATATGACATCAAATGCTGAAATTGTAAAACATATTTTCAAAAAATGCGCGAGAAGAAATACAGAACAATTAACTCATTTCCTATTTAAAACAAAAACTAAAAACTTTATTATCCAACATTTTAACCCTTCTTTTCATAGTGATGGAAATTTCCATCATAACATTGAATGCCAAAAAAATTAGATAAAAGAACAAGTTCACTTTAAGTTGATCGTGTTTGGATACTTTTTTAATGCCGATTGCATAAAAAGAAACATAAGCAAGTATCACTATCAGTGAAATGAACTTTAAGTTGTCATTCCGCTGTTTGTTGTAGTTGCAATAAACGAATGATTTCGATTTTAATTTTGTTTTATTATATTTGAGTTTCTATTGCTAAAAAAGTAAAAATGAGAGGAAGAAAAGTAAAGGTTTGTAACATCTGTTTCTGTTATTTTTAGAGTAATTTCTGAAAAAAATTTGAGTTTCATTTTTTATTTTAAATGATAATTTTGCATGATGATGGAAATTTCCATCATATTGTTTTTTGCTAAATTTATACTATAAATGTATACAAAGAGTTTTTTTTAAACCATTTTTTTTTAAATTTTGAACATTTATTTTATCACCTTGATTTATTTCACCAATAAAGAAAAAATCATGCAAAGAACGGTTAATCACAGATTTATGTTTATTTGAATTAAAAAGTATACGATATGAGCTTAAATATAATGAAACATAAAACGTGATTGCTGTCACTGGACTGCAACATTTGGCGCTAAATCGCAGCATATGGCTACTTATTTATTTTTACATAAAAAATGTTCAAGATTTATTCGTTTGTACCAATATATTATATATATAAGGAAGTTTAAAAAGAAATAATATTAAATACATTTTTACAATATTCATTAAAAATGAGTTGCAACAGTGAGGTGCAACTGGATTTAAAGATCAAAAAATCATTTAGTTCAAATTAGATACGGGAATTTATAGGAAATCGCAATTTATCGTCGAAATCTAAATTCTAAGTCAGTGAATATGCTCAGCTGAAATGGATGAGGCGCTTGAGACTCGGATTCTTAAGTCTCATCTAAATTATCCCCGCGTTCGTGATTTAGAAAAATGAGGAAAAATATTAAAGCAGTCTCTGACGCAGTTGAAACGGGAATTTTCTTTGTCCCACAAACCTTGCAGCGTTTCTGTGAGAGTAGCAAATTGAAGTGTGAAGATCAAAACGATTTTGGAATGAAAATGAGTGTTGCCATCGGTCACTAGTCAAAAGTTGTTAATTTATATTTGAATGCAAATTGGAATTGGCAAAAGACTTCAATTTCTCGCAATGTGACCCCAGGGCGAGTTTATAAAATGAACTTTAGCAGAAGATAGATCTGAAATTACCATAAATGGCGTGATCTTTTCGAAATTGGAAAATCAGCCTGATTAAAAACACAGTTTAGGTAAACAAGTTTCACTCAATTAAAAGCTTAGCCTTTACCAGGGTGTATATGTCTAGAAGTCATCTGGTTTGTGTGTGTATGGATACGTACGATAAATTGTTTTCAATTGCAATTAGAATTTCATGTCCTTTTATTTCAGTTAATTAATAGAAGGACACTGATTTCATTATACTAATGAAAAGGTACTTTCAAAGAGAATCAGTGAATAAGAAAGTGTTAAAGATAAAAGAGCTTACTTATGTAGTTTTTAAATCTCAAAATATCTTCGGAAAACTACATTACAACGTTTGGAAAGTTAAGCCATAATTTATAGTAATTACTATAAATTCGTTTTATGAAAAACTTTAATAAATATCGGTGCTTGATTTATTTCCCTAACAGAATATTCTTCTAAAATGTTATCTTAAAAAAATAAGAAGTAATGAGATAGCATTCTTAAATTATGTGTCAATGAATTATTAAATTTAACAACGTGTCAATTAAAACATTTAAAATTTTTTTATTTATTATTTTTTTATTTTTTTCGTTTACAAAATGTAAATAAAAACGTATGTGAGCCATTCCTAACAAAATAACTTTGAACATAATGTTTATTTTGTCTTTTTAACCAATGCATGAATGATTAAATTATTGGTAATTTTTACTTGATAATATCCACAATAGAATATTGACTTATAATACAAAGAAAAAATTGTCATTTCCAAAAAGTTAACTATTTCACGAATATCAACAATTGGGCATTAAAATTTCAACTTCCGAAATGGTCATATGAATACTAAGTTCACAAACAGAGAGTATTCGATTGTTGATCTGGCCTGTACGATCTCCAGACCTTTAACCAATTAAATACACCTGATTTAAAGAAAGACAAGCTTATTGTAACGAGTAACATAGATTTAACAAAGTTTAGAATGAGATGTGAGATTAAGTCATCCAATCTTAGTTCAATTCCATACATAACCGATTAAAGGCCGCTTTAGTCGCCAGAATAAGCGAATGCTTTTAGTAATTTCGCACTATAAGAAACCTGAGTAAATTCTAAATTTCATTATTTTAACTTCAGTTTATACTGATTACGTACAGTAAATATCTTTTTTTAAATTTGTTTTTTTCCATAATATTGCAATCTTAAAGATTTTAGGCGTATATATTTTTTATTTAAATTAATATAATTTTTCTTCGAATAGTTGATTTCCGTGGATTTTATAATAGCAATATTATTTCAGATCAAGATAAGAAATAAAACATTCGAAACATTTTATTTTAATATCTTAGATTATAAATTATTGTTAGAACTCACAACAGAGTAAAATTACGTATACATATAACACAGCATTTTGAACAAAATATGAATCTAAATGATTTTGAAAGGTGAAAGTTTACAAATATTTTGTTACATTTAAATCATTTATATGAAAAATATGAACATAAATAAACGATAGCAGGAAAGATGACGGATGAAAATTTTAGCAGAATCCTTTTCAAAATTCATAGTGAACGCAAAATGTCACCTTTTCGAAAGTGCAACATAAATCTTGGAACAATGTTTTCAGAAAAATCATACTTTAAGAAGTTCTGTTTGCAACAATCGAACACATCATGTTCTTGTGTAATTTACATATTTTTGACCTGTTATTCCGGCACGAATGCTACTCGAAGAATTCGGAAAGAATGCATGCCATTTGGGAAAATCATTTTCCATTTGTTGCTTTATGTGCGTGAATAAGTTTTGTTTCTGATAAAATACCACAGTTGATATATCGATTAGAAAGTTATTTATTTTTATGAAAGTTTTCATTTGTGGTATGATGCATAAGAAAGGAAACACGTAAAGAAATTGAGCGGAACCAATAAATATATTAAAGTGATTCGAAATTCTATTTTTCGGAAATGTTTTCTATTCCATTAATTTTTTTTCCCAAATTTTCTGTAAAGTTGACTGCACATTACATTTGGCTTAACCCTTCTTTGCATGATTTTTTCTTTATTGGTGAAATAAATCAAGTTGATATAATTCATGTTCAAAATTAAAGGAGAAATGGTTAAAAAAATCTTAGTATATATTTATAGTATAAATTTAGCAAAAAACAATATGCTAAAAATTTCCATCATCATCCAAAGTCAGATCATTAGCTTAGTACTAAATAGAAATAAATGAGGAAAATAACAGAAACACATGTTACAAACCTTTCTTCCACTCATTTTCAATTTTTTAGCAATAGAAACTCTAATATAATAAAACAAAATTATAAACGAAATCATACGTTTATTGCAACTATAACAAACAGCGGAATGAGACAACTTTAATCTCGTTTCACTGATTGTTTATTTTTGACAGCTATGTTTCTTTTTATGCAATGGACATTAAAAAGGTATCCAAACACGATCAACTTAAAGTGAATTTGTTCTTTTATATAATTTTTGGGCATTATACGTTATGATGGAAATTTCCACCATTATGCAAAGAAGGGTTAAAATTTGGAAATCTAAATATTTATACTCAAATTTATAGATACTAAATTTTACAAATATCTAGACCATGCTAGCTTTCAGTGTGATTAATAATGACTAATTTGCAATATGATTGTGATAATTCTATTTGATTGTTAACAATTAGTTTTTTTTAAATAAGCAAATATAAAATATGTGTCAAAAGTAATGAAAAATTAGTATATTATTTCTGTGAGTTCAGGTTCAAGTATCACCAAATCTTCAAATTTGGTGGTTGCAAGGTTGATAGGACATTTCATTTTACAAACATGACTTTTTATATTATGATTGAAAGTACGAATGTCGTTCAATGGCTAAGCGCTAGGCATTTCGGACTCACGGGGTGTTGTTCCCGGGTTCGAATCCCGGCTTGGGCGTTCACGTTTCCTTTCTGAATGAATGTGGTCCGCCCTATAAACGGGTTTGTGGGGGTGGTAATGCTACTCGTACCTGCGTGACTCGGTTCACAGGTGCCCGCCGGGTAACGCTAAAATGAGTAGCAGTTTCCGGCCTTGTTGTGGGCTATGGGTCCAGTCACCTAGTGGCCTGACATTAGAAAAAAATTTATATCTATTTATTGACTTAAAATCTAAATGCTGATTACAAATTTAAAGATATGTTTTGCATTTTAGTAAATAATTTTACGCCATGTTTTGACATAAAATTATTTATTAAATTTTCCAGCTTAAAATTAAATTTTTAATTTGTTAATTGTACGCTGAAAATTACAGCTAAAATCAGTGAAGCAAATATTCTTTTATTACCACGGCTATTCATTTATAATGAGCTAAAATTTAGTAAATTCCAAATTATCCCAAGTAAACTAAATAACAGCTGCGTTGTTAATTCAAATATCTATTATTTATGAATTCGGTATTTATGTGTACTTCTAGAAAGAGAAAATAAAATTTTGTTGCTTGCAATTTCAGAAATTTTATGTTACAATACCTTAGGAAATCCACTAAAACTGCAAAAGGAGACCCAGTTTTAAGCAAAACTCATTATCTTTAAGTTTTTAGAATGATAACAAATTGATGTTACGCTCTCAATAAGCCAAACCTTTGCATTTAAATGATTAAACTAAGAGTTTTATACGTGTAAGAAATTAGGGTCTATAATTAAGTGCTGAGGTTATTTATTAGGTTCACTTAGGAAGTTAAGTGTTATGAGGAATAATAAATTACTCTCTAATCTTGAGGAAGGATGTTCTGCTACAACATGAATAATTGATGGTTTAGCTTTTCTCTAAATGAGTAAAAGTGATCGAAGAATGTTACTGCTCCTTACTTACGAGTAATTTGCTAACTATTATTCCCGTAAGAAATAATCATTACTATCAATGGAAAATGAAATAATAAAAAATTTGTAATAAAATTCACCAATAATTGAGGTTGTATATTCACGTGTTTTTCCTCTTTTTGTCATAACTATAAAATTATGTATAGAAATGTTTAATCAAAATATCGAATTATGGATCTTGACTTTGTGTATTTTGATGCAGATTTAGGTAAAAATATATATACATACTAATTGGAATTTTTGTATACATTTATAATATGCGTACCAGTATATACTCATGTGTACGTAGAGTATTCTTAGGACTTTCTTTTGCTAGTACTAAGAAATATTTTTTTTTAACTAGAAGTATTATAGTGAAATGCAGCTTTAAGCTTTTGAAATTATATATTTCATTACTTCATTTGCGAGAGTGCCATGTCTTATAGTTTTGCATTATACTCTTTAGTTATTAATGCAACTATTTTCCTATGTGCTAAAATATTGCAAGAATGAAATTTTATATTTAATTTATACATGCAAATATGAATAATTTAATTTGAACTATTCATATTTGTTCTGTGGGCTACGGCGTCATGATTGGTTAGGGCATCGTTCTCGTTACCGGAAGATAGTGAGTTCGAAACCCGGCTTAACAAAAGACCCTTCGTGTTTACTAATGGAGACTGGGGTATGTAAAATGTGTCGTGGTCGCAACGTCCTCCATGTTCCTATTCCAAATTAATACCTCTTGGAGTTGTCAGAGCCAGCCTTTGGACTTTCTCTGGCTTCTAACTATAAATTGGATGACAAAGATGGTGCTGCCATCTATGAGCCAAAGTCGTACTTCCACCGTCTTACAGAAGTGCTCTATTAAAAAACGGAAGACGTTCATCCTGACTTCATTCGTCCAATCTCTGATGGGGAATCTTGGCGTTGCCAAGTTCATCTGTAACTAAAACTTATTTGATCAGTAGCAAATTAAAAATTTTAAAATTTAAAACACGTTGTTGAAAATTTGATTGTTTAACAATGATTTTTTTCTTGCGTGAAAAAAGGTTTTAGCAAATATCGTTTCTCAGAGGAATCGTTGTAATTTCTAAAATTCATATGAAATATGAAACGTGAATAGAATTTTATTGTATATTATATATATATATATATATATATATATATATATATATATATATTTCTCAAATGTTTTATTTCGCTTAAAAATGAATTAGACATTTGTGACTAATTAAAAGCACACACACAATATGCTGTTTTTCATCAAAATATTTCTACGGATAAATAAAAAAAATAATTTCTGTGTGTGTGTGGTTGTACTTTTATAGATAGTCTTATAATAATTATTTATAATAGTTAAATGAAGATCTTTAACTATATTAAACAATTAAAGATCGAAGAATTAAGATTATTCTGATCCAGCAGTTGAAATACTTCTTTCAGTAAAAGAAATTTATGATATTGTTTGTTGACAAAAGATAACGTGTGTTTGAGAAAAAAATAATGAATGTTATTTCGTAATAGATATTTTCATCATTCCATATGTGAGTAAAGACATTAGTTAGTGACAAAAACTCATATGTATTAAAAGAAAACAATGATGGTGGAAATTGGATGATAGATTTCTTTGTACAGACAATGTAATTTATTTAATTGCAATGGAATGAATTCCAAGATATTGTTAGGCGAAAAGATGATACATGATGGGAGAAAAATTAATGGATGTTATTTTATAATAAATGCTTTTAAAAATGAAGGGACATTACAGTTTATAATATCCTGGGTAATAAAGAAATTTCGAATTTTGCATACATTTAAGAAATGAAAGAATGTAATGATTTTAAAATTTTTTTATTTAATGAAGCTGTTCTAAAACTATTTTTTCTTTTATCTGAGCCTTGCTAAATGAAAAAAAATATGCATTCAAAGTTAATATATCTTTTGTCAGCTGGAATCTGCAGTTCAATTTTAGGAAATTCAAAAATCAATCATGAGTACAATCACGTGCAAAATTCATCAAGCGTCCAATTAATTATTATGAAAAGTGAAATCCATGGTGGCCCAATTAGTTAGGGTGTCGTTCTCTTTACCTGAAGGTAGTGAGTTCGAATCCCGGCTTATTCGAAGATTCTTCGTGTTCACTAATGGCGACGGAGGCACGTAAAATATGTCGTGGTCGCAATGCCTCCATATTCCCATTCTAAATTAATATCTCTGGGGGAGTTTGTAGTCAGCCTATGGGTCTTCTCTGGCTTCACTCCTTAAATTGAAAGACCCACATGGTGCTGCCATCTTTGAGCCCATGTCGCATTTTAACCCTTGTACGGGGAGAGATTTTTTGATAGAAGAAAAAAGCTCGTTCTGACTTCATTCGCACAGTCTCGGACAGGCGAGCTTGTCATCGCCAAGTGTCATAAGTAACAACGACATTACGCAAAGTGTAATTTTATAGGTACAAATAGGTTTCTTTTTTAAGTTAAAAAATCTTAGGAGTCCTTATAGTAATCTTTTTCATTATAGATGTACTTCTATAGGTGGAATTAATTTTTTTTAAAGATTAAATACCTTAAGTTAATTCATTTCTTAAAATCGATTAAAAAGTGAATTTATTGAATCTCTCAAACCAATTTTCAGAGATTAAAGACATTTAAGTAAGTTCTTTTTGAGATTAAAAGATAACCAAAACGCACACATAACTGGACAAAGTGAATAGACAGAAAATTGTCAATAAATAAAGAGAAAATAACTGTCAATTTTGTTAAATAAAAGTTCTGTTATCATGGTGGTGCATATGTACTTTTATATTCAAAATTTGAACACATTTTTTAATGTACTTTAGAATAACAGTTAGTGAAGCAGTTTGATATCTTTCGCTCTTAGAGCTTGATGAGTTGATCAAACATATACTTCTAAATGCAGAATGTAAAATATATTATTTTTTTCCTGTCTCAGTGATTCAACATTGAAAGCATAGGATCACTTTCAAAGAATATCTGTTTACTTTCCTGACACGTAAGAATTTCAAACAATGGGGTTGTCCAAACAAATGTGTTGGAATGTTAAATAATTGGGGATAAACATCAAAAGCACGTTAGGAGGATTGATATATTGGGAAAGATTCAATGTTATGTTTCTTTTGCATCAATGGTGCATTGATGAAGATTTTACAATGAAATTCTTGGTATATTTATCCCAGAATCAATGAGATTCTTGTAAGATTCTGTAAACTATCTGAATATTTTATCATAAGATGGCATTTCGTTTCAGAATGACGATAGTAGAGGTTGAGTATATTTTCTTGATTTAATCCGACTTTAAAGTCAGAGAAATTTAAGGCACGATAATATTTTGGTATCAAATCCATTCTACTCTTTAAACTACAATTTACTTACTTCTAAAATCTTAAACTTCGTAAATTAACACGTAAAAAAACAATTATCAGGATAAAATATTTCATATTTTCAAATATGTATTTACAGTAGCACGTGAGAGACATGCTCACCTTCATTTCTCGTTTCACAACCCTGCAGCTCTCAGCTTGTCGAAGATTGGTCAATGCATCAATTGATTACAGGAGAAAACACTACATAAATTGAAATTTCAACTCTTATTATGAGTACTCAACAATCTTGAGTTCCAGAAGTTGAACTGGACTAGTTTTTCTCGCAACACCAAGCCATAGTAGATCTCACAATGTCTGTTATTTTTGTCCTAGAAGTCAAATAGATCCATTCCATAAAACTACCTTAATATAGCACGATGACCCAAAATGGAGTGTTAAGTCTTGGTCTTGCCAGTCACCTTATCTAGTAGTCAGCGTGCCTGACTGCAGATAGGGAGGTCCTGGTTTCGAATCGCTGTTCAGGCATGGATGTACTTTCTCTTTCCTGTCTTTATCCTTTCCTTGTATGAATAGATTGTGAATGGTTGCCTACCCTATAAACGGGTACCCATGACATGTGTGGATTGAAGAAATCGGACATTACATCAAATTACTGTTCAGTTATAAAAGTAAAGCAGCACACCCCATATTGAAAGCCTGGCTGGCATACGACATAAAAAAAAGTCTGGGTATTGGCCTCTGATATACTACACTATAGTTTGGAAATTAGTTTTGTGAAACAACCTATAAGCATAATTCCGGTGAACTTACAAGATCACACTCTGAAGTACGCAATAAAAAAAATATGCATTACAAGAAAGCAAATATGTTCTTTTAATGTTATTGTATATAAATTTTATTGTATATGATCCCCATCATTATATATATATATATA
>JAPDSC010113105.1:0-11924 GCA_026290005.1 Latrodectus geometricus
GTGTAACGTAAATACATATTTATACATTGTGATTTATGCAAATTTTAATCAAGTGAATATTATAAAATAAATTACTATACAGAAATTTGACTTTCATATGCATTTTTGAAGTACATTTAGTTATCAGTTTCAAAATGTACTCATTGAATAAAATTTTAAAAAATGTACTGAAGTGGGAGAGAGAAAATATTCATCCTTTCACATAATTAAAAAACAATTGTTTGAAAATTAAAAAAAAAATTAACAGTTTACATAAACTATATAAAATTCAAATTATTTGTCCTCAAAAATAGCAATTAAGAGGTATTTTAAAGTATAAAAGATAATTATAGGAGTGTTTTAAGCATAAGAGAATCAGATTTTTAAGTAAAAGAAAATGAAGGCAATTTTAATTTAGTTGTCGCATATTAAAATTTGGTACCAAATTAATCCAATTAAGGTTTTTTTTAAGATTCTTACTGTATAAGAAGAGATTGAGAGGTATTTCATTGTATGTTTACTCCACTTAAAAAAATATCAGAGTGTTAAATTTTATTAAAAATTTTGTTTACGCCGAGGAATAAGCACATCCTCTCATAATAAAAATGACTTAAATTTAAGAATACCAAAATTAAATAATGAGTAAATTTTCGAAATAAAACAAAAAATTAAACTTTTATGGAAAAAATTGAAATATTAGTATATAATAAAACACATCATTTTTCTTATGCACGAAACATTATAATAAAATTACTCTAACATTTTTATGCTTTTAAAAACGAAAAGTTTTAGATCAGATTTTTTGTTCCTGATGACACTTGGCAACGCCAAGCCCACCCGTCGGAGATTAGGCGAATGAAGTCAGAGAGAAGGGCGTCTTCCGTTTTTGAATAGAGTACCCTCATACGAAGGTGAAAGTACGACTTTTGGCTCATAGAAGGCAGCACCATCTGAATCTTCCAATTTAGAGATTGAAACCAGTGAAGACCCATAGCCTGGCTCCAACCACCCACAGAGGTATTAATTTGGAATGGGAACATAGAGGACATTGGGACCCGACATATTTTACGTGCCCCAGTCGCCATTAGTGAACATGACGGATCTTAGGCTAAGCTGGGATTCAAACTCACCACCTTTTTTGGTAACGAGGACGACGCCCTAACCAACCAGGACACCGCGGCCCTAGATTAGGTTTTGAAAGATTTGATAATTGAGACATTTCAAAGAAAAGCATTCGTTTTTTATGGTAATTCATGGTTTTGTAAGCATCCATTGTTCGATAGGGCATAAAGTGGAGGTTGTTTTAGACAAAATGCTTATTAAGGAATCTCAATCACTTATAGAAAACCAATCTATGGCGAAAAAACTATATTATTATTATTATTATTGCATCTTTATATATATATAAGATGGTATTTTTCGAAAAGTTAATTCTTATATAGATAAACTGTTAGACGAAAATAACAAAACTAAAAAACAACAAGCTTCAAATCTAATTTCCATCAGATACATTTAGAAATTATTAATTTCATGTATGTATTGTTGTATGTAATAATAAAAATAAAAACAAAACATTAATGTTTAAATTGAAAATATTAAAAAAATGAAGAAAAAAAACAGAAATAATTAATTCCTTATATAAAATGTTCCTTTTTAGAATAATTAATTTTTAAGTGATCTAATAAGATTAATTTAATACAGGAATATATGTTTAAATAAAGATTCTTTTTATCTTAAATACTTTTAACGTGTTTCAATGTATATTTTTTGGTTTATTTTCTAAATATAAATTTAACCTGAAGGTAATCAGAGCACTTAAGCACTTAAAAATAGATTATAAAAAAGATAATAAAATTGGTAATATAGTAAACTATCTGAACTTGTAAAACTTGCTTTAAGCAAGAATATAATTAATAAACGTATTTAACATGCAAATTAACTTACACGAATGTTAGTAATTCACATTAAATTTGAAGATGTTAGTATATTCATTATAAGAATTAGAGAAAAAATTATGATATTCTGAAGAATATAACTAACTGCATAGGTGTAAAACGTAGTGAAAAAAGGTCTAAAAGGTTGATGATGATATTCATTTTGGTAAAATTAAGAAATATGAAATAAAATTTGTTTAATCTTGGAAAAATAGTGAATATTTTCATATAAATTAATTTTTCATTTTTATAGCTGTATGCATTCTTATGCATATTTTAAAATATAATCTGGCATTCTTATATATTCTTCCATAATAAATATACATTCTTATGTTTGTTTCAAAATTTAATCTAATATAGAACTTGTCCTTTTATTGAAGCTAGGAAATATAATCTGCTTATAAATCAGTAATCAAGTATTTTTATAATAAAACTTTTCCATAAGAAATCTGGAATGAAATTTTCAAATTTCTGAATGTAATTATTGTTTTCTGTAATTTCAGATTACACATATATATACATTTTAAAATGAACATTTTATTTATTTTAAAATTTCTACACAATTGTGTTAAAAATGCATTGTTTAACTACTGAACATTCCGATACAATTTACAATGCTTACAAATGATTAATATTTCGAAACAATTACTCCAGAATCATAGATTATTCCATCAAATTATAGGAAATTCGAATTAAATATAAAATTCAAATGAGTTTCCTCCTTTCTGTGTGTGTATGTGTTTGTTGTGTATTTAAACATAAATGTTTAATTTGGAGCATAAATTTTCATCAAAACAAGTTGTATTATTAACCCCTTGGATGTCATGTGGGGTAGAAATTCCCCCTATGCTTCGAAAATCAACCAGCGCTGGAAAACGTTTTATCCATTATCAATCATCCTTCCTGTTTGACACTTCCCTTGGAGTATGCATTGTAATTTTTCATCTGTCTTACTTTCTTCATTTGAAACAATCATTTTTTGGAATTTATGTGGTATTAGGATGGTTTTGTGCCCCATTCGACTAGTATTGTTGCAAAATTACTTCTATCAATGGCTCATTTTCATATACTAAAGCTTTTTGCATATTTGTTTGTCTTTACATCTCTGAAGAGTGTATAAACGAAAATCAATAAAAGATGAAAAAGGAATAGAACTCATGGGAACTCTTTCATATGAAGTTGAAACTCTGCAAAAGAAGTTGATCAACCCAAAGAAGATGAACCTGGTGAAGAAATATACAACTCCCATTATAGAGGTAGATTTGAATACAGCGAAGAAAATAACGAAGAGTCTGATTTAAAAGAGAATATTTGTAAGCATATATCGAACAGTTTGAAATAAAGAAAAAACAAATCAGAAAAAAAATTTAAGAAACATTAAAAATTCAAAATGTGAAATTTTGTAGATACAGCAAATGAAATTTCTTTATCATAGACAACTCAAAAAACAATACAAGAAATCGTTCAAAGCAATATACAAAACTCCTTAAATACTAAGTAATTTATCTTATAGAGAAATATATGAAAACAAGAACTATGCAAATATTTTCCAAAATCTATGCCAAAAAACAGTAAAGTCAATTCAAGAAACCAGAAAATATTCAATGTCCAACAAGAATCCAAAACACGACAAGGATCGATGTGGTATGTGTCTAATATCCAAGGATAATGAAACTACACTTTCTGTCACAAAATGGGATAATTTTATTGGAAATATTCTTCTTCTTATGTTTGACAGAAGTATTTTTCAATTAAATATAACAATGTTATAGTTTCGGAATTAAATAGTAAATCATTATCAATTATACGGGAAATTTTTTTAAGTTATTACTTATTTTTAATAAAACTGTTTGGGATTAACCAGTCACCTCACTTGACCTCCAACTTCAATGGCCCAGCTGATTGCCAAATGGTTAGCCCTCTTGTCTTCATTTCAACATTTCGAATCCAACTTTAGGCTTAGATATTTGCTATGGCTCGTAATCTATTTTAAGCCATAGGTTCCTGTCTAATTAGCCCTTGTGCGCAAAAAAGGATCGCTGAGCACAAACAAATCAAATCAATCCAATGTCAGTGTTGCAAGTGTGCCTCTCTGACGAGTAAATATGAAATAGTAACAAATATTTTTTGATAGTTAGAAATAAATAAGTTCAGTCCTGAAAGTATTTATTCATATTTACCGAATATATTTTACTTTCCTGTTGCTTGCATTAAATAATTTAATATAAATCGAATTTCTGGGAAAGAATCAAATGGATTGCTGAATTCACACGGAACACTGAGCAAGACAAAGTACTTTTGGATCTGCAAAGTACTTTCCAGAGAGATATACTATTCTACTGTTCAAGTATTTATTTTTACCATATATGGATTTATTTGGAAATATATGAATAATTGATTGTTTAAATAGACTTAAAAGCTGCAAGCAAGCGTTTTATTTGATTTTTCTTCCAGCATGATTTTAAAATATCAAAAGACATTATGAAGAAAACCTTTCGAAGTTTAATAATCATAGGTAAGTTTAATATTTCTTGGAATCAATTTATAATAAATTAAAATTGATTGTTTTTGTTATTAGACTCTTCGATAAATATTTTTAAAATTCAAAATATTTTTTATGGAAAATGTATTTATAAAAGGAGAAACATTTATTAATTTTCACTTTAGAAGAATCAAAAAGTTGTTGTATTCATGAACTAAAAAATAAACATACTGTTGCAAAGCTAATATTTTATAAGATAATTCAATAAACACATGGATATTATTAAAATTTAAAAAAAATTCGTCAACAAAGTTTTTGAATCAAAATTTTTTCCATTCAAATTACAAAATAATATTTGAACTAGAACGATAGCAAAATAAATCACTTAAAACAACAAAGTAACATCAAAAATACATAAAAGTATACTCAAAATAATATTAAATTATTTTTTACAATAAGGAAAACATTAATTCGAGCGGAATTCTGAATAATATAAGAAGAGGAATACATAAAAATCAAGTTTATACATGCATGCAGCATATATATATATATATATATATATATATATATATATATTGTGTGTGCGTGTTTATAGCAAATGAAAATTTACTAACTATTTTTTTAAATATACTTTAACTTTCAGTGAAAAATAAATTTTATTTGAATTTCATTCCTTCTAATTTCCCCATTTTTTACAATATGAAACATTTATTTTTAGGAAGCATTATGAAATAAATATTATCAATATTTTTTATTCAAATTTAAGCCAAATTTTGTTTAGTTTTTCAGGTTTAAGCTGATTTATTGTTGAATTTGAGATCCATAAATCTACACAAACAATTGTTGATATATAAAAGTATTTTTAGATTTCCCTTATTTAATTTACTTTGTATTAGTCAGTGTTAATTACTAAAAACAAAATGTTATTTCAAAATTATTTACTTTAATTTTTATTCAATACTTATATCTATTAATTAAAATATTTTTAATAGAAGACAACGTAGATAGTTACAACACAAATGATTAAAAATATTGCCTGAATTTTTTCTTCAGTGACCAATTATTAATCTTCATTCATTTCAGCATTCCAACCCTACATTGATTTTATAATAGCTGATTGATATATATTAAATTAAAAATAAAATATTAAAAAATGATTGAAATTATCTTTAGTAAATGTCACACCTAAATAACATTAACATAGTGAAATTGTTTCAAATTGTAATATAAAATTTTCTATGAAATGTTGCTGCCCCAAAAAGATAAAAGAATTTAAAATTATAATTTCAACTAAATATTTTTAAAGATTTTGTATTAAATTTTTTTTCAAACAACAATTATAAAAATTAAAAAGTAATAATTGTTAACAATTGAGATAAAAATTACTGAAATAATGATAAAAAATATAAAAATTAACTTAGTTGAAATGTAAGAAGTATATTATTATCTTAAATCAAACTATTATGTAATTAGATACTACACAGTAGATTATGCTTTCAAAATTAATCAAAATGTATTATATTTTTTTCAATATGATTGATTCTAATAATTGAAGGAAAATTTCAATCTGATATATTTATATAATGTTGTTAAAATAAACTGAAAATGACAAGCATGTCATAAGTTCTTACCATTTGAAATTTTCAAATAGCTTGCTTCAGCATCTACTATGCATTTTAATTCTCGTAGAGATATCAAAACATTAATTTGTTGCAGCAATTGTTGTGGAAAATGGAATGATTAGTACTTCTAAGTAATGAGAAACGTGCTTCTCAAAGCTTGAAATTGCCTGGTGCTTTAAATGAGGCTGTTTACCACTCAACCCAACTCATTCATTCATTCAACATTACTTTGTCTCCTAACGTTTCGATGACCAAAAGTTTAGTGGATATATTAAATTTAAGTGTCTCTTTTACACGACTAGCTCTTTCAGAAATGAAGAGGATGGGTTACTAACTATGAATAAGAATGCTGCTTTGGAATTTATGCATGATTTATTTAAATGATTCTTCATAAAATGCATGTCTGAATTACTTAAATGTTTGAGACTTTGATGCAATGTCAACATTGTTACTTACATTTTGGTTTGAAAAATAAATCAAGTTAGATGTTTTGTAACAAAATTAAAAATTGTTCATCGAAAATGTTAAGAATTGAAAATGATAAATCAAAAAAAAAATTAAGAATAGGATTCTCTGTATTCTGATGTATGTGTAGTATGTTTATTCCTTTTATTCATCAACCATTGCAAAGACAGATTTATATCTATTAATCTGTCTATCAATGTCTCTCTATATCTCTGTCTACCTATCAATCTATCTCTCTCTGTATATATATATATATATATATATATATATATATATATATATATATATTACATCAGTACACACACAAGGTACTTAATATCCATTTGAAATGAAGCCTATTCTATAAATCAGCTAGCTACAAATAAATTGAAAATAAACTATGAAGTGTTCGAAATTTCTCTTACCTTTCTCTCTCTTTTTTTTAAATGTTAAAGTCGTGCCCTCTTTCGTCTGCTTCCTGATACATTTGCATTAGTAATTTCAGATAAACAAAAGCCTTCCCTGCAATTGGTAAAAATAACACTTTTCAAAAAGTTGAAAAGAAATGACAGACATAACTTTTTTAAAAAAGAAATTAAATTCCAGGAACTTAGAAAGAAAGAAGGAATCAACTGAAGTGACATATATTTTTCTATGAACACAGTGATTATACAAAACAATAAAAGGAATGAAAAAATAATACCGAAGTATTATTGAAGTGAGATCCCAAGTCCAGAAAAATGCGCGTCATGGCTTAGTTCATTTTAGAAAGTACGTTTAAATCAGTGTTAATCTCTGTCTAAGTCACGTATAAGCGATGAAATCACAAAATATTAAAATGAAAAGTAGCCAAAATAGCAAGAGTTAAATTTCCTGATACAAGCTACATTTCATTGTTAGCAACTGTTTTCAGACCAACAGCAGACAAATTTTGGCGGAAATACGGTAAAAGGGTAGATTAGGATATTCTTTGGTTTCACAAAAACTTGAAAATGAATTTTAATTTCTTATAGCTCTGATACTTTCAGCCCTTTAACTAACGTAGTTTTAATTTTCTCATTTTGTTAATAACTTTTTGGAGCTTATCTTAGAGTCCAAAAATGGCAAAAAAATCAAGTTGTATCCGAAAAAAAACTTTACCAGTAAACATATTAAGAATTTCCCTTACAAAAATTATGTTGGAGATAGGACTTTTTAAAAAAATTGTTAATTACAATGTAAAACCATCTAAAGCTACATCGTTCAAAAATTTATATTTACATTCACAAAAATGTAGCTCATGTTGCAATAAAATAAAATAAAATTAAAGAATGATAAAACAATGTCTGTAGTACTGCTATAATTCATTAATATTGTTAAATGTTGCTATTTCATTGAATTAAACAAAAATATAAATGATTAGTAATCTTTTTTTTAATTTCAAAATTTTTTTCAGTATTCTGAAAAAATGTAACATTTTTTAATTTTTTTCATTTTTTAATTGTTTTGTGTGTTATATGATGCATGTTATTTTAATTTAAGGTTTTAGATGACACGGGATGCAATGCTTTTAGTTTGCAATAAGAATTTTAATAATTTTCCTAAGATTAATCAGAAAACAACTGAGATTTTATTTCAGTTTTGTACTTTACATATGTATATATTGAAATAAGTATATATTGTACTAACGGATCAATGGTTGAGTGGTTAGCTTTCCTGAATCCTGGGATGTTGGTCCCGAGTTCGAATCCCGGTTTAGCATGCACGTTTTTTTTCTCTCTCCCTCTGTATCTTCATCCTTTCTTCTACTGAATTGATGGACGAATGGGGAACAACCTATAAAACGGGTTAGTAGTAATGCGGCGTGGGCAATGCTACTCGCCTCCGTGTCTTGGCTCACAGCTGCCCACCAAGAAACGCTAAAAGAGTAGCTGTTTCCGGTATTGTTGGCTACAAGTCAATCACCCAAAGCCCCACCATTAGAAAAAAAAACTGAAATAAGTATAAATAGTTAGGCTCAGATTTACTGTACGGTAGCTATTCCAAACTTGGCGATAAATAACATTTTCTGGCAACCCAGGCAATTCTGACCAACCACAGATGAGGGATTCCGACCAGTGAAAAATGGTGGATTCTGACAAATTGGCAACCGACCAATGAAAAATGGAATATTCTGTTTATTTTCAGACCTCGCTTGTGCAGATTGGCCAAGTTGGCGATATTTTTGCAATTTTTTTAAAAAGTCGCCAATAGTGACTGTACTGTAAATTTTTTACCGATAGTCATTTAGAAAACAGATAAATATTGAAATGAATATAGATGACACTCATTTCATTTAACTAATTTTCCAACAATCATTTGAATAAAATTGTCAAAACACTCATTAGTTTACAAATAAAAATACGTGTAAGTGACATTTGAAGAACTAATTTCAATTTCTAATATTAAAATATAATACTTTTAAAATGTTAAATGAAAACGTTATCATATTAGCATTATTCACAGTTACAAAAGCACTTAAAAATATCTCCAGTTCAGTCATAAATGATACCATAAATCTAGTCTGACCTTTAGAATGGTTTTCTCAAAATCGTTACGATGCACATTATATTCAGGCGTGATTCGAAGCAACTGCATTAAACTATTCACAGTTTTATAGTTGTTTAGTATACGTGACTTACATTCAACTGTGAACCTTACTCCTATTATAAATATTTTAGGCAAAGAGATACAGAGGTCTCACGTGAAAGTGGGGGAAAATGTTGAAGCAGTTGTAGTCCAGTTCTTTATGTTCCACAACAAACAGTTGGATATTTTTTCTTACTTAGCTCGATTTTCAACTGAATTCGTTTGAAATAAAATTTTATAATTCGACAAAAATTTTAAAGATAAGCAAAGAAAGCGTTTTTAAGAAAAATGAGTTAAATTATTAAAGATTTCCTCTAAATAAATAGGAGGAAAAAAATATACAAATCTGACTCCCAAAAATTATATAAAAGTATTTAAAAGGGGTAAAAAAATTACTATTTATCGTTGTTTATACTAATTATGTTTTGAAACAAAAAAACCATGAAGTTTTATAAGTTGTAATTTTAAGTATTACATAGTTCAATAATACTTTGATAACCCCCACATGAATAAAATATTTTTTCAATTTGCTAAAACAAATAGTTCCATCAAGTATGAAATTTTTATAAAATTTGTTTGATAAAAGTACACACACAGTGACAGATCAAGATATTTTGAGATCTTGCAATGGACTTCCAAAACCACAGATATCTGTGCTCTCCTTCTTTCTTTATTTTTACTCGCTTTGACAAAAGCTTATGATGACATGTAAATTTGCCTAGGTCTTTATACACATCCTTAGGAAATATATGGAAAGATATTTGCTAAAACTATTCAACCGACATTTAACATACATTTTAATGCGAAACCTAATCTCCCATTATTCCAAAATGTCTATAATTTTTATATGAATTAGAACGAGTCTATGAAAACTTCTGAATTTGAAACTTAAAATGTAGAAACATGCATAATTTTAGGTAAACAATTTGAAAGAGTTATTGAAGTTAAAAGATGTATCGTTTTGTCGATTCAATTTTTTTAAAATATAAGTGATATGATGTAATAAACAACCCATGAAGTATGAAAAGATATTTGAAAAATACATAGAGGTAAAGTTAATGTTAGCGTACCCCTTGACATTTTGGCTACTTTTTTAAGCCAAGATAGGTGCCAAAATGTTAATAACAAAATGACAATCCTGAAGCTACGTTAGTTAAAGCACTAAAAATATTAGGGTTACCAGAAATTATATTTTATTGTCAATATATTTAAATGTTTTATGAAACCATAGGGTATCCTAATATACACTTTCGAATATATCGAATTATTTTAAGATAATTTTTATAAAGAATGCATATGATGATTAGACACTGAAAAATTAAAATATATTAACATTCTATGTGTATTGTTGCAGCTACTTTTTCTCTGTTTTCAAAAATTTAAATCATCACACATTATCTTATATAAACGTAAGTCTTTCAAAGTTATAGCTTTATTTATAATGGTATTTTGTTGTTATTCTTCTAAATTTCATAACTACTAGTTTCGCCAAGTGAATGATAAAGTTTGTGTTTACAAGGCTTTTTTTTGCGTACATGTTGCTTTTTAGTGAGATATTCACTTGTGTTGCTCTGCAGCATTTTCTGGCTGATACGAGACCACCCCTGTACTCCACTTCAAGTAAAAAAGGTAACATTTTACTCATATAGGGTTTAAAATTACTTGTATAGAATATGACACGTCATCCAGATCAAGTCACTTCATAATTGTTGTTCACTAAAACTCAATCATTGATTGCTTTGAAGAAGATTCAAGGGATTTAGAATATTCCAGAATATACATCCAGTATTTAGAATATTTAAGCTTTGTGTGATCATGATCGCCAGCTAGGATGAAAGCAGGCTTGATGTGCTTAATATTGATTAACTAACTCTTCACGTTGATATTGATGGTAAAATTCGTAGTTGTTCTAGTAAGTGTTTTTTAAAATGACTGCAATAAATTGACTGAAAATGTTTTTTTAACTTTATCTCTTTGATCAAATACAGGAGAGCAGATTTTAAAGCTGATTGAATAAATACCTAAAGTGTTTGCTTGGACGAAGCTTGTTGTGATGACAATATTCGTATCGTCACAACTATTGAAAGAATTCACCTGGTTCATCGGAACTCATCCGACTCAAATTTTAAAATTCATTTTCTAAATTTCCTTTTGCAAACTGATTATATGTTCTATCTTTTCACTATATTTAAATAATCTTATCTAATTGCATTATATTTATATTTGTTTCAAATATTTAACAATGGACGAATATTTATTTAGCGTTATTTCTATTTAAGTTGCTTTTGAGCTGAATGTATTGCCATACTTATAAGTATTGGGTTCAGATTTACTGTACGGTCGCTATTGGCGCGAATTTCCAAAGTTGGCGATAAATAACATTTTCTGACAACCCAACCAACTATGACCAATCACAGATGAGGGATTCTGACCAATGAAAAATCGGAGATTCTAACAAAATGGTAGCTGGTCAATGAAAAATGTAATATTCTGTTTATTTTCAGACTTCGCTTGTACAGGTTGGCGAGATTTTTGGCAGTTTTTTGAAAAAGTTGCCAATAGCGACCGTACAGTAAATTTTTACCAAATATTGTATTTATTTTTATTTATTTCACATCAGAATAGTATGATATTTCTAACTAAGCCTTATATATATATACATATATGTATATTATAAAGTAAATACAAATCCCAAAAGTTACAATTAAATCTTGCATAATACAATATTCTTATATACTACCGAATTCACTCATGTGCTTTTACTTTCCTTCCAACCGTTAAAAGTCAAGAAAGTTTTATTTCAAGAAATAACTTCAACTTTCCGGAGAAAAGATTGTTTTCTTGAATTCACAAGGG
>JAPDSC010113118.1:4765-17363 GCA_026290005.1 Latrodectus geometricus
ATCAGCTCTGAAATGACTCAAAATTATGAAAAACGCGTGTTTTACAAGGTTCTAGTTATGCTTCCTATCAAATTAAATAAATTTTAACCATGTATTCTAACATTATACTTTACAACTGGAAAAATTCATTTTATTGAAAACTTACTGTAACCATAGAACATAACCACAGAACAAGCTTAAATTAATAACTTCATTGATGTAAGTACACCATTTAAATGTTTGAACCAGAACTTTGGATTTGTAATACCGAGCAATTTTCTCTTTCAAATAGGTTAATTTAAGACTTTAAACTAACCTATTTGGTAATATTAATAATACTAATATTTCTTTCATATAAAAATCTTCCTCGCAGAATTAAAAATAACAGTTGATTACGGCATTATTGTTTATTAAGCAAAAATAAAAGATTAATATTAATTATTAAACAGTAAGAACACTCATGCATAATAAAAGGGCACATAAACGTTCGTTTATCAGTAATGAAATTTGATATTATCCTACATATTGTTAGATATTTCATTCCGAAAAAGAAAGACACTATTCAGGAAAATTTAAAGTAAAAAAATTATAAGTACTACAAATAATGTGCCCATTATTTTACGATATGACTAGATTTACGATAGATGAGATCCTACATGTGTGTGAATAAATTAGAGATGTTTATTACCTGGAATTAATCTCCTTTTATGAAATTCTTCAAGAATATTTGCTCGTAGATTTAAATGAGAAACTGAAAACTTGTCCACTATATCCCACATTGAAGTAGGACTGAGAAAATAAGGCACTCCTTCATATAGTACTAAAGTCATACCAACGAAAGTTAATAAGATCACCATATTCCATGTAACTCCTCCAGGCTAAATATTCAATGTAAAATAGCATTCAATAAAACAACATGCTTTCTTAAAACAGTAAATAAATTATTAAAGATATATTGTGGTAATATGGTAAAATAATGTTAATTATATAAATTATAATAAAACACGTGTTATACCAGGAACATTAAAATGAAAACTGAAATGACAGTACAAATTTCAAAATGACAGCCAAGTTTGTTTTATTCAAAACTACTTACTATATGCTTTAATTCATTCATCCTATAGGAAAATTAATAATTTTAATTCAAAATGAAAAGTATTTTTGAACATAAATATTTCTTAATATTGGATATATTTATCTTTCATTTTAATGTAGCTTCATTAATGTTATGACTACATATTATTAAATGTGGAATAAGAAATATTCATTAAATGATTTTATGCAGATGCCGAGTGCATATCAGTAATAAATATTTATATTAATTAATAAATTAATATTTTTAATATAGTAATTAATATTTTTATCTCATCAATTGTATAATATTTTGAAATATTATAGTAATAGATAAAAAAAATTAAAATCCGACAAAGAATCATCTTTCAAACTTATTACTTTGTCGTTAAAACTTTTATTTCCTTTATTGAAACCTTGACCTTAATGTAAATGAAATATTAATAAAATAATTGAAACCAAATTTACATATTTTTTTTAATACAGACTAGTTGTAATTTTCTCTTCTTGTGTAAATTTGATTCGTTTGATGATTCTTATGAATAAATAGTCAACTTGTTTGACAACACATTTTATTGAACATAAATATGAAAAAATGCTTATAAAGAAATTAAGGTATGTAAATTTACAGCCAACCTCACGTGTCAGTTTTGGGAATACTCTCTTTCGAGAGATATTTTTATTTTTACTGCTGAGGTGAGTGAATGAACACCCTCAGGCAATGATGTCTGAACACTGCACTCACCATGCAAGATTGAAGTATCACTATGATATATTTAATCTGACAATAAAATACCTTCACATATAGATATATAAATTACTCTAGTACAGAACACAAATAATTATTAGAGAGAACAACAAATACATAATATAAACACAAAATGAACTGATAAATTCTGATATTCATCATTATCAGGAATAGCATTAGTTATCAAATTACTTTTAAATCAAACAAAAGCATTTTAACCAAGCATAAAATGCAAGAAAATATTTAAAATGTTAGTAGCATTAAGCAATTGAAAATGTAAAATATTTCCAAAAATTCTAGATAACGCTGGTAAAATATTTTCAAACAGAAAGTAAAACAAAACAGTTATAATAATAACAACATATAAATGAACACTTCGGTAGTTATGACATTAGAATAAAAATATATAAAATAAAGGATAGTAGATTTCGCATTATGAAATAGTGTTTTTCACAATTAGCGTGCTAAGGCGTCATTATGCGGTATTTTAACACCAGGTCAATGTTTCATTGTAATGTTTAATTTCTGCAATGCAAAAGTCCATCTTTGCAATCAAGAAGATTGTGGAGCACATCTCATCAAATAGGGAAAAGGATCAGCGTAAGCTCATAAGCTTCAAATATTTTTAGACTCCACAGCTTCTCGTTCAATTGTGGACCACTTTTGATGAGCGAAGGTAAATTTTTGGCTGGAATATGTGACATGTTGTCATTACATCTTTGTGATAGGCATGCCGCCACTCCAATTTGGGATGCATCTGAATGCATCACATAGGGTCTTCCTGATATCGGTGAATAAATTTGGAGAGCTTGGACCAATGCTCTTTTCTAAATATAAAATTTTTCATCATGAGTGTCAATCCATGGAAAAGGATCAGGTATTTACTTCTTAGTAAGCTCCGTGAGTGAAAACAGTAGTTTAGAGTACTTGGGAATGTACTTGCTGTAATAGTTGAAAAGACCAAGCTCACTGCAGAAATCTTTCTTTGTTGCTGGTCTAAGTAAATTTTCAACCGCTTTTGTCTTCTTTAGAACTGGTTGGTGAGTACCAGAACCAATTAGATGTCCCCAATATTTTATTTTCAAATTTGCAAAAAAAAAAAAAAAAAAAAAAAAAGAAAGAAAGAAAGAAAAAAAAAGTCATTAAAACTGTCAGTGAAGTTTAACTCTGCGAAGTCTTGTCAAAACGGTATTTAAATTAACTAAATATCCCTTCCAATCACTGGCTGTAAAACTGGATAAATCATTTCTTGTAAAAAATGTTGAGTAATGTGTCACATGTTTTTTTGGCAAATAATGATTTCAGCGGCATAGCTTTGAGCCAACTAGTATTTTAATCTACAAGACAAAGTATGTACTCGTGCCCTCGGCAGCATGGTGGATAAAATGGACCTATGATGTCAACATTTACAGTTTCAAAAAGAAACTCAGGGTGACCTATAGGAGCTCTCGCTAATTTTCTCAACTTTACGGAGTTTCAGCCTTTACAAGTTTGGATAATTCTGCCATATTTTTATTCCTATTTGGCCTGTAAAAATTATATTTAATGAGTTTTTTAGTTTTTCACCTCAAAAATGTATTCATGGGTTAATTCTAATGCTTTAATTAATCTACATTTCGGTAAAACTAACTGGAAAACTGACTCATTAAGATTTTTATCCTTATGGTAAACTAATCCATCCAATAAATTAAATATAACTTTATTTTATTTTAGCTACGCTCAAGTTCTTTCTGATAAAATATAATTAGTTGATTAATTTTTTTTAGTTTATAATAATCCAAAAAATAATTTAGAATCTTCATTCAAACCATCTGATCCATACATTTGCAAAAAGAAAAACATCTGGACTCTTCTTCTAACACCCTATGATTTTTCTTATCTTCCCCTTTAAACGAACTATCTTATCCTAAAAAATAATCGATTCACAAACAAACGGTGGTATCAACCCACCACATTTAATTTATCTTTCAGGGCCGATTACAGATTCTACGGGGTAATTTAATGTCTTATACTGATTCAGTGACACTGTTGTTATGGTCAATATTCTGCCTAAAAGCTGAACTCAAAATAATCCTTTCATTATCAGTGACAGAAATCTGTTTCGAATTGTAAATGAAAATCTGAGTCCCGAATTTACAACGCAGTTCCACTCCTTTCCTCCCACATACAATGAGACATACTTCAGAATGCAAAAGTCAACTGAGATATAATTTTTGAGGGGATATATTTTGCTTAAACAGCGTTTTCTTTAACTTTTTTCTTCGAGTATTTCTCCCCAGATTCTTTTGCCAAATGATTTTCTCCGCATACTTAATATACTCCTTATTTATATATTTTTATTATAGTTTCTTTCAAATTTCGTTTTGCCTCTTCTCGCAATAAATGGGATCCTACATATCTCGAATCTATTTGCCTATTGCAATTATCCCGGCTACATGATTGGGGTTTTTGATAATTTGGATATGTATCAACAAATGCCATTCTTTCCCCATTCGTATTAGTTAAAACCAGTTTTGTTTTTGTATAATGTTTACGTACATCATGGTTTCATTATCTAATGTTTGGTATAACTTATTGCTAACAATTAATACTTTTAAAGTATTGAAGTCATTTACATTTCTTAATCTACAATATAGTTCCCAACTAAAGGATAAACCAGATGGAAATTGCACATGTGTCTCTCCTGATATATGAGGTGGGTTTTGAAAATTTTGTAAACAAATTATAAAAAAATGTAAGATTGCGCTTCACAATTTATTATAATTATTTATTCTATCATCTTTGATGCAAATTAGAATACTAACAGCCTTTTCTACCAGAAAATTTAATAAAATTTCTCCTTTAAATTCTTTTGGTAAATTTTTACTTTTTAAAATACTTTTTCAAAAATTGAAAGAATAAATTGGAACATTCAGTTCGTTTTGGTATAGGTATAAATTCGAATACTTTGAACATAACTTTTTACTGATTTAACGGTAATGATGATTTTGTTATTGTTATAAATTCTCGCGCACTCTATAACCTCAATTTCTCTGAATTTGTTTGAAGTTTTCTAGGTCAACATTTAGTTTAATCTTTCCTAGATGAGTTTTTTAATTCAATTTGTACTTCCACATTTAATCGAAAGTTACCTGACCTAGCTCTTTCTAACTCAATTCGGGCTGGCTGTTTTCCCCTCAGCTTTCTATCTGTAATTATAAAATTAGCAAATTAATATACAAAATCTATATCATTTTAATAACACACACTGTTAAGGGCTCTTAAATCAATTACTTTCATCTCAGGAGTCACTGACTCACCCTATCACTTCTTTATTAACTTAAGATCAACCTTTTTAGTCCCTTTAAACATTTTTGAATTCCTATATTTACCATTTTAAACTATATCAAATTTAAATGCAAAACAGGTCCAAACAAGTAACAAAGCAAAAACAAAGGGGGTTCCCTACCTCGTGGTACTGTTTGCTTCCTTTTTATCCATAAGATCCTCTCGACTGCACCTCAGTAGTTGTCCTTTCTTATGGAAATCTGGTTCACTTGATGATTCTTATGAATAACGAGTCAAAACTTCTTTGAACGACACGATTTGATGAACATATGTATGAAAAAAATTTATAAAGAAGTTAATGGTTACAAATTTACAGCTGTCTCACACGTCAGTTGGAGGAACGCTTTTAACTTTCCCTCTTATTTTTATTTTAATCCTGAGGTGAGTAAGCAACTTCCATCTGGCGAAGATGTCAGAACACTACTCTACTGAAGCATAATATCCTCTAACTTTAAAAGTGATTGCTAATTCTCTATTGTATAATCTCAACGTATCATACAGTTTTGTATGAAAAGAATTTTACTTTCATGATCGTGTGACACACGATCGTGAAAGTAAAATGAAACAGAATTTTAAAATGAATTTTCATTCATTGAATAAAAGGATAAAATTTAAATCCGGATGGCCGTCTCTTTCTAACTTTAGACAAAAACAAAATTTCTTTTCGAAATTTTGATTAAAATGTTTGTAATTAATTTCGAACACAAATAACACTTGTTTTAAATCCATCTAATACTGCTTCTGCCACAATGCAATTATTTTAAATGAGACCTAGGAACAAAATCTTTTGTGCTATGGTCTTTGCTCAACAGTCTGTGTCTCGAATTTTACATTGGATTTAGATTTTGAATTGCCTCAAAATCCATTTTAAACTATAGGTCTCATATTTATATTTACTTGTTAAAAAATGGCTTTCGAGTGACAACAAATATTAAAGTGATGTTACAAGTCACTAAGGAAATTTTCTATCTTCAATAAAGAAGTGTATTGTAGTCAACTGATCTATTTGTAAATCAAGTTCATTTCCTGTATGTACTCTTCTTAAAACAATTTTTTCTTATAAAATTATTAGACGTTTAAAATTAAATTAATTATTGGATGTTCCACTTGTGACATCAAAAGCAATGAGCTGCAGAAAACCAGATTTCCATAAAAATTTAATTTAGAACAGCAGATATGGATACTATTTTGATTATATCATTTTCTACAACATTAATTTTTTACTTGAATGTTATTGAGAAATTTAAGAATAAAAAAACAATACAAAAATTTATTTCATTCATTCATATATATGTGTATATTTTGATATTTTACTATAAATTACAAACTGATTACCCAATAAGAATATTCGTGGAAAAAGATATAAAATATGTATGATCAGATTTTTTTCAAATGCTGATTAAAGAATGTTTGGATTAAATAAATTATATTGGTAACCAAAATATGTAAGTGATTCTAAATTTAATTGACTTAGTAAACTTCATAATATGAGGTTTAGTGTCTCCAGTTTCATAAATAAGGAGGCTTAGAAATTTTGGAGGTAAGAGGGAACATTCAATAATTCAATGGATTTATATTAATAGTTGTTTTTCGTATTCAGCTGGTGTATAATTTTAAATATCTGGTAATATTTTAATACAGAAAATTCATTCTAAACAATAATTTTAAATGACGTGATTTCTGTTGATACTAATGCTTTTGTATTTTATAATAGCTATAATGAAAAGTTTTTTGGAAACATTATTTCAATAAAAAATAATTTTCTTTTTTTGAGACACTTTATAGTTTCAAATTATTAAAGCTTAGTATCTTTTATGTGAATTATCTTACTTCACAAGTAACTTTTTACAGGAAGAAAATATACATAAAATAGCCTTGATTATCAATGATGACTGAAGAATACTGATGTGAGAAAATGAAAAAAGAAATAAACTCACCATCACACCAACCATCAATGAATGACAGCTTAATAATTGGATAAATTTGTCACTCAAAGCAATGCAAAGCTTGTAATCATGTTAATTTTTAAATCTTTGAAAGAGATTAAATAATTAATGTTTTCTAATGAGAGATTATCCTACTTTAATGCATGAGTTTAAATGTTTGTATTTGCATTTCTAATTAATTGAATATTTTAAAACTTGAAAATAACTTTTGGAGAGTGCAGTTATTAAATGTATGAATTCACCTACAAAGTATTTGGAAGTAAAATTATCAATTCAGACTTTCTTAGTAATTAAATTAACTAGAAATTATTGAACTCAATATATATCAAATTTTTTATAGAGATAGCTTTATACAACTTGTCAATACACTCGCAGTAATTCCGTTGTGTGAATTAGTATTACACAAAAAGTAGGCCATCAGATTTCAATGACTTAAGAATAACTTTGTCTTCAGCATGAATTGGTTTTGTAAATCCACAAAATAATCAGAAAATATACAAAGTATATAATTCAGAAAATATACAAATTGGATATTAACGTCTTAAAGCGCAATTATGTGTTCAATAAAAATGTAAATGTATTCCAAAATTTTAAATAACTGGTTTTAGGAATTTTATAATTAACTAATTATTCTGAGATTATAAATTCTATTTCGTTGCCGGTGCAGAATTTTGCAATCTTCATAATATTTATTCATATATCACAATCATTAATAATTTCGCTTATAAAATGTAATTCCTTTTTATTTAAAATATTATTTTTTTTCATATACTGGTTATCATAAATTAAGGAAAAACAAAAATGACGATAACGCAAAAAGTTATGAATGGAATTCAATGAATCTTATACACATTACGCAATACATAGAAAAGTACAAAATAGCATAAAAAGAAACCACCAAACAATTACGGTGTTATAAAAACCAACATATGAGTGCAATGAGAGATATAAGTTTGGTATAGGAAAAGTTTCATTAATATCGGGCATGATTCCCCTGAGACAGCAAATAAACAATATGTAAAAAGGACAACACTCCGTTGACCATGCATCCAGAGGACATGTTAACGTGCCCATTTCAAACGTTCCTGCCTATGGTGTGACGTGAGCTGGGTACAAATCACTACTCACCTCACATAAAGACCGCGTTTAGGTAGTCTTCGACGCACTGTCGATCTGGATACCGATCTTCAAGAGCTTGCAGCGCGTGAGAATATGAGTTCAGACAGAATTTAAGTTCTATTCCTTCGTGCACATAATGGCAAACATTGATCAATGGCTATCATAGTAGCTCGTGCACGTCCTTGGCTAAACCTCCTAGATGTCGTATCCGTAATTGGAAATTGTTACTGAAGAATGTGAATCACATATGAACTCATATTCAGCTGTCTAGCCACTTTTATCTTAATTTGTCCTGTCTCTCATCATCCAATAGCTCACCATCGAAATTGTTCGGTCAAATGATGCCTCGAAGCCATTGTCACAATATCTCTATACCAGATATGTAATCTCAGAAACGCAGTGACAATTGCTGCCTTTTTCTGAGACATCCATTTTTATGTTCCTGGAAAATGACGTATTCCGACGGCAATGTCACTATTTTGCATAATGCCATATTACTCAGTTACTTTCACTTACCAACATATTCAAAGTACATTAAAATTGGCTTATTTTTGGGAGTGTTATCGCTATTTTTGTAATTTTTCCTTAATTTTTTGTAACCAGTGTACTAATTTAAAGCTATTTTAAAGGTTGTGTAAATACCAGCATATGATTCCACGAATAAACTTTTTGATTGATAACAGCTTTGTTAATATAATGAGAGAGGGGAATTATTCTCTCAGTCTAATAATTGAAACGTTAACTCTAAATCGAGTCTACAGAAATTCAACACACTATCTTATTGTTAAAAGGGTCAAAAATCTTAAATAATCAAACTTAGATTTTATCGAAATGATACTATTTGCCATTAAAATCTTTTAATGAGAGAAAAATGCAAATAACTTAATTGTATTTATTGAAAAATTATGCTAAACTGTAAATAACAAGTGATAAATCATCAAGACATTTTTTAATATAAATCCTCAAAAGTTAGTATCCAGAACAAATCTGCAATTAATATATATTTCTCTTTGATCTCTGTTTCTCTAGATCTATGTTTGACTCAATGCTGGTAGCATTCATACTACTAAATATTAAATCAAACAGAGATGGGAGGGAATGCTTAATATTATGGATGTCAATAATGGCATATATTACTATTATTTCAAGTGATAAGCTAGAGTGACGATATTAAATACTCGCTAAAATGTACGTTTGTCATGATGTCCTTAAAGTTAGATGCAAAGTGTGATCTATTAACAAAATCAGAATTGATTAACAACACGGCTCAACATATTTCAAGAAACTAGGCTGATTGTTGATCGTACTAATGAAGGCATTTTATGTGATCTTAGGTTTAGAAAAGAGAAATCCTTTATTTTTTTCGGTTAAAAGGGTTCAACAAAAGAGAAAAATCAGTGCATTCACAGTTTTTCTTTAAAAATGCGAAAATAAGAGCCAGGCAGTTAAAAATCTGGAATGGTGTTTATAGTCTCGGTACTCTAGCAGCCAATTAAGTGTGATTTTAGTTTCCTTGATTCCATTCAGGTATATTTGAGGTTAAGTCTACACCTCGCACAGGTAAACCCATCATCGAAAATATCGATAAAATCACAAAAATATCAGAATTTGACCATCATGTAAGTAGTTCAGAAGCTAAAAATTAACCACAAAATACTTTACAGTCATCTGGACAAAGTGAATCAAAAACATGTAAATAAAGCCTACACATTCGGGTAAAAATAATGGGTAGCTTTTCACCAATCTAATATAATGTCAAAGGTAATCAAAGCTACTGTCCCGAAACTTACAATCCATGCTGCGCAAACTTATTCAACTGCTTGTGCAAACTTTTGTTGTCTTGCAAATAAGCCAATTTCTTAACCTATGTTCCATGGTATGGTTGCACGATCCATTTATACATGATTATTTTCTCAGATGTTTCTGATCAGCTAAGACTCAGCTCAACTTTCCCCATTGTCATAAGATTTATTCTATTTTCAGGGGATATTCAAAATATTATGACCGATTTAAGAAGCAATGTTGCTGTAGTGCTAAATTATCGTATACCTAGTAAATAATAATTAGACCTTTGTTTAATAAAAAGAAAGAAAAGTAATTAAAAGAAAAGAGCTTTTAAGCAATTGCTTTTATTACTCGAGGCATTATTAAAATTTTTATCAAGCGACATTTAAATGCTATTAATGTGTAAAAAATAATTGTGGTACAAACTTTTTATTATAACATGTGATAAGTGTCGCTATTACCGATCATTTTATATGAATGCGTTAAAAAACTAATCTTTTCTACATAGCAACATCTTTTCTTTGTGTGATTTTCATATATATATATAACATTTTGTTATCTCTATGGATCTGATTTAACAGCCAGCAGTTAGATTTCAATGATCGAACTGGTGCCTTTTCAGCCATATGGATTTAGAGACTTCGTAATTGCTTAAATATTTACCTATAAGTTCATATTTCAACATGTACCTTGATTACATTGATAAGAATTGACCATTTTGGTCAATCATCTGCATTTTTAATTATTAATTTCATTGTTAATACAAAAGTTAAACAATTTGCAATTAATTACCATTTAATTAAAAGTAAAATTTTACGAAAATTTAGCATGAAGTAAGATTATTTTTGTTGCAATAACCTTGTATATTTTAAAATTGATAACAATAACTGTTCAATATTTTCCAGATGAATGACTAAAAACACAATGAATGTTATTAAATAATGTTACTATCAAAAAAATCCTTTCAATTTAAAATATTTATGTGTATTTAAAGAATATTGTTGCTCATAACTTGATAATTATAGTAAAATACTATAAACTTTTCCCTTTAGCTCAAAGCATTAAGATGAGAAGACATATTAAATGAATTATTCATAATTTTGTGGTAGCATAAAAAGAAAAAGTATTCATAAATACCGCTATTGTGCAAAACAAAACACTATCTCTTGATAAGTCCGAATGCAATTAAAAATCTCGGCTTGAAGCTAAAATACTCTAGAAAATAAAATTTAAGAAAATATGTTTTTAACCAATAGTAATTTTCATAACTATAGAATTTCTTGAAAATTAATAAGCACGTACTCCAAATCCATGAATCAAAGCCTTAGGCATTCCTGTTGTGCCAGAAGTAAAGCTTATGAAGGTTGGGTGAGAAAACGGGACTTGCTCGAATTCCATGTCTGGAAATGCTTCGTCACTACGCCCGATTTCTAAGAACTCATCTAAGTAACAACTACGCAATAATAAAATAGTATGCAATTATTCCAGGAAAAAAAATATTCTAATGAAATTAACTAAAAATACATAATCCATACATATTAATCTTAATACATAAACAAGTTAGTTCACATGATTGTAAATTGTGTTTTTTAGGATTCATAAATTCCCTATTGTAATCAATAATCCCTCCCTAATAAAGAATTTCAGTATTTACACATTAATTTACATAAGACAACATAAATTATTATTTAAATTATACATTAATTCAAATTTAGTATTAGAATTTTGTTGCTCCAAATTTATAGCAAATCCAAGTTGCAACATGAACTGTATAATCGTTGAACATAACGTTTATTGAAATACTAAGGTACACAAAAATTACCATTTCCATTTCAGATCATTCATTGACATAGAATATCTAATTTAGTATTTTAGGTGGAAACATTTCTTTGAGCTTAACATGAAGAAAATTATATTCATTTAATTATTTCAGTTAATTATATTCATAGTTATATCCATGGCAAAAGCAGACTGGACAATGTTTTGTAATAGAATGATTATTAAAACCCCTTCTAAGAATAAAAATTCAAATAATGTCATTATATGGTGGTTTTTCTTTTTAGCTACAAATGTCTCATAGAAAATTTCTGAGATTAATAGAAAATCAAATAAATGGTTTTTCTGTCAAGCGAGCTAATGTATATGCATCTCATAAATATGAAGAATTGAAACACTTATTACAAAAATAAATGTTCCAGATTTCGCTAAACATAGAGAAAGCTGTTATGTTAAGCGAAGAATAGTTTCATAGTTTCGAAGTGTCCCCCACAGAACTGAGATTTGGATTCTATCTGGCAGCAAAAGTGCATTACAGCATTTAACCAGTTGGCAACATGAGAGAGACGATGCTGGAGTTTCAATACTCAACAAATTAAAACAGCTTTCTTCTTCGCATCATATTCAGTTACAGTTCCTTCCCTTGTCGATCTTAATGGAAATGAGATCGCGAACACTTTAGCCAAAGCTGGAGCTACTGAGGCCTATGTGCCGTTAGCGCCTCTCACCTTTCTGGAGATACACTCAAGGATTAAACACGAGAATAGAACCATTTGGATTGTCCCTCCTGAGCACCATTGGTGCAGTTCGTCTCACCCAGAAGGCTCTTTGGCTTCAGGTTTCAATA
>JAPDSC010113130.1:0-70149 GCA_026290005.1 Latrodectus geometricus
TATTTTATGTTTGTTTCAAAGCATTAAAAACTAGAAACTAAAAAACATAAAACATTTTAAAATCAATATTAAAAAATAGAATCATTTTAAAATATATAGCACAGAAAATTTTTTAATAAATTATTTTAAGTGTAATATCTTCCATGATTTTCTTCTTTAAATTATTATATTTTTGATTTGAACATAATATATTATGAACTAATGAATTTTCCATTAAGAATTATACAAAGGAAACAGGCAACTTAGATCCTAAATGAGCAGATCCTTCCAATATTATTCATCATAACCAATCTTATGAATGAATGAATGATATGGGACAACTACTATTTAAACTACTTAAAATAAAAGGCTTTACTGGTATCATGGAGCTAGTAATAAGTTTCTGGCATTTTCTCCTTCAAGAAATAGTTGCTGACAGGTCAGTAATATCACAGAAATAATTCTATTCTTAAAGAAAAACTTTCGATTTATTTTAGTGAAGTTAAATGCTTTAAGAGTTTTAATCACAATTTAGTAAAATTAGAAAATGAAGTAATTAAAATATACATGTGTCTATTTAAAGTTTTGGATCAAAATTCATTATGATTAACATGATTTTTTTCATTAGCAAAGAAATATGAAGAAAATGTTCGTCCAATAACTGATCAGAAGAGAAATTAAGAACTGTTCATGGTTTCGAATGCAGGTGAGTGCATTCGAAACCATGAACAGTTCTTAATTGTTGCCTGAATCAAGAAAAAATCAGTTTTACTAAAGGTGATTATTTTATAATATTTAAGTACCATAATATGAGGTATATTTTGTTTTGAATGCTTTGAAAAATTAGCTTAGGAGGCTTCAAATTTAAAAATTTTTTTACCAAAACCAAAATTCTATTAGCATATGCATATTTTATAATTTAAACCGATAGTATAATTTATTTTGCTTTCCACACAATTCTTTAAAGTAGAAAATTAATAAATTCCAGCAGTAAACAAAAAACATTTACACCATAAAAGCAATGTTTATAACCAAGCAGTTTATAAAAAAAAAAAATTTCTTGGAATAAATTCATCTAAAAAGCATGCTTTGATAAAACTGCAAGAAAATGATTTTATCTACTGATTATTTTAATGTAAAAACTCTTAGTTGAAAGAAAACCTAATTTTTAAAAACGTCAGTTATTTACGTTAACTACACGATACATGTTGTAGCACGAGATAAAATATGGCTATTGGTTTGACATAATAAGTCAGTGCGAGCCTCTGGTTTCTTTAAAGTGTTTTATTCAACAGCAACAACAAGACTAGAGAAAAAGTTAGAAGTACAGTATGAAGAAATGGAATCACATGACCTAACACAGCGCCATCTATAGGAAATGAATGTTAGTTAGCTTAAGTGGAAGGAAGAAGATGCAACATCCTCCAACCGCAAAAGGATAAAATTTTAATCTAGCTAAAATTTCAAGTTAAAAATTGAACATTAAAAATTCAAATGAAATTAGCTTGTTACAAATACATAAAGCATCTAAACATGTGCTAAGGAAAAAAGCATTAATGAAGACCAATACAAAATTGATATTACAATTTAACAGGTTTGGCAGTTCTCAAAGTTTTACTTAAAATACCCGATGTTTCCAAACGAAACAATCTGAAATGGTCGAACCACCTCACCATTTTCAGTTTTGACCTTTGCAACTCGGGAAACACCATCACGTCCTTTATAGATTTCAATGATTTTAGCTAAAGGCCAATCAACACGTTTCTTACCATCAGAGCTGATTAATACCATATCTCCCACCTTAAGTGGGGTTTGATGGACATGTCTGGAATGTTTAAGGAGAGAAATATATTCCTTTTGAAAACGCGTCTTAAGCTTTTGTTTAACGGACTGGAGGTGTTTCGCACGTTTGCGTAGGTTCAGCACATTCTGTTCAAGATCCTCGACTCTGAATTCAGTCTGATCCTGTAAAAAGAGAGAAGGTGTTAGTGGCACAAGATCTGATGGCTCTTCGGAGAGGTAAGTAAGAGGTCTGCTGTTGAGGATGGCTTCACACTCACACACAACAGTATACAGTTCTTCGTAGCAAAGACTCGCTTTTCCCAAATTCCGTCTCAACAATTCCTTCAACATTCTTACCACTCTTTCCCACCAACCTCCCCACCAAGCGGCAGTAGGTGGATTAAAATGCCAGGAGATCTTTTTCAAATCTGAATGAGACACAATTTTACTCCAATCGATATTTTTGAACTCGTTGTTTGCACCGATGAAATTGGTTCCATTATCAGAGTAGATTGTTTTCACTCGCCCTCGACGCGAGATGAATCGTCTCAAAGCAAGAAGAAAACTTTGTGTGGAAATGTCCGAGACAAGCTCGAAATGCACCGCACGGTACACTGCACACGTGAAGATAGCAATCCAAACTTTATCACGATTTCGAAGAACCAAGGGACCTGCTAGGTCTACTCCAGTTGTTTCGAAGACGGCCGACATTCGCACACGTTCTTCAGGAAGAGGAGCAAACATTGTAGTAGCAGGTTTGGACTTAAATCTTTGGCAAATTATGCATTTGGATACAACTGAACGAACAGTTTTCCTAGATCGCAAGATCCAGTATCTCTCACGAAGGATTGTGACTAGAGTTTGTACACCTACGTGATTGAAGGTTCGATGAGTTTCCTCTATGAGTTTGGAAACAAGCTCATGCTTGTCTGGCAGCAGGATAGGACGCCTGAAAAAGTCATCATCACCTGTGAAGATTAATTTTGTCTCTACTCTAAGAATACCATTGGAGTCCTGGTATATGACAAAGTTAGGAGGAATTAATTTGCGGTTTTTTCCGAATGTCTGTCTTTGTATATAAATGAATATTTCAAACTCAGATTGGGCGATCTCTTCATTTGCTAAGTTACCCTTTAAGATGGTTTCACTACGATTATTTATTAAAGATTTAGCATTAGAAATAAAACGTTTTACATAAGCCAGAATTCTAACAATTGTAGAAAATTTTGAAACTCTATTAGTCCAATCAAAGAAATTGGATGCGGAGTTATTTAAGGAGATACTTGACGTAACAGTAGGTTTTAACTCAGTGGTTGCCAGTTCCAATGCATCGGAAAAATCACAGTTTTCAGTTTTTGGCCAAGAGTCTCGATTTTCTAACCATTTGGGACCCTCCCACCAACGAAGACAAAAGAGAGTTTGGGCGTTGCATCCACGAGACGCAATGTCTGCTGCATTCATTTGAGATGGTACGTAATACCAATCATCTTTTGAAGAACTCGAATGAATTTCCTTTATTCGATTGTTCACAAAGGTTTTCCATGTTCCGGTATTCTTTATCCAACAAAGAATCACTTTCGAGTCAGTCCAGTAGAAGGTTGGGATACCAGAGATGTTCAAGGAAGTTTTGACTGTCTGGACCAAACGAGTACCAATTAAAGCAGCAAGGAGCTCTAGTTTTGGTGTAGACATTTCAGTTTTAATTTTAGTGATGGGATCCTTTCTTAGAGGAGCGACACGTGATTTTGCCTGAACTAATCTAATTATAACTTCATTTTCGCATTCGATACGCAAAAACACGCACGCTGCAAATGCCCTCCCACTAGCATCGCTACACATGTGAATGGTAGTAGTTGACTCAGCAATTAATCCCCCGAAATAACGCGGAATTTGAATAAATTTCAAAAAACCCAAGTTAGAAAGCCAAATTTTAAATTCCTCTACAATTTCAGAGGGAAGTTTATGATCCCATCCCAGCTTATCGTTTTTCCACGCTTTTTGCATTAGAAGCTTTGGAATGAGTGTTACGGGTGCGGTAAAACCGATTGGATCGAAAATTTTTTGCGAAATCGACAAAAGTTGCCTTTTTGTACATTTATCATTAATTTCAGTTGTGATGTAGTTAACATCACACGCAATTGTATCTGAATCGGGATACCATAAAAGACCAAGTACAGGAGAATATCTACAGTCACTTAAATCCCGATTTTCACTTTGAGAAGAAAAAACCCATCCCGTAAGCTCAAAACCAGCTTGGGACATTACTTGACAAGCCGTCTTTGAAAATTGTTCCGACTCGAGATTGTTTTCGACGCTTGTCACTACGTTGTCAACGTAAAATGCATCTTTCAATTTTAGAGCGATATCATTCCCATTTTCTTTCAATTTATCTAGGTGGTGATAAATTGTTGCCATAAGCAAAAATGGACTTGATGAAAGGCCAAATACCACTCTACAATGTCTGTAGATTTTAATTTTGCGTTTTTCAAAGTCTTCCCACCAAAGAAAGCGAAGAAAATTTCTATCGGAAGGAGATACGCTTATTTGAAGAAATGCTTTGCTTATGTCAGAAATTACGCCAATTTTATTCTTGCGAAATCTATTTAAAATATTGGGAATCATTTCAATATAATTCGGACCTGTAGCTAAACATTGATTCAAGGAAACGGCATTTTCATCTTTGGACGAAGCATCGAATACGGGCCGTATTTTAGTTGTTAAACTAGATTCCTTAAAAACAGCTCTGTGTGGGAGGTACCTGCATGTCATTTCATTTTCTTTTTCGTTAACTGACACTAGTTCTATGATCCCCTTTTGTTCCCATTCCTTAAAAATGTTGTCATAAGACTCAAATTTTCCATTCGCGATAAGTTTAGAAGTCATGGAGCCTAAACGTCTCTCCGAATGATCTCTCAAATCACTTAAGTTAGGATGACCTTCAATCCATGGAAGATTTACTTCGTACCTACCATCACGAAATTTAACAGTTTTTTCGAAAAAAGACAAAGTTTCACTATCGATTTCTGTTTTTGTTTTATTTTCTACGGGATCTCTAATACCAAGAATATCCAATGACCAAAGGTCGCAAATTTTGCTACCACTATGCAGCGAAATTATGGGCATAGCATGAGTAGAACTAGTTTTAGAGGATTCTGATTTCCCCATTACTACCCATCCTAAGTACGTTTGGACAGCGGTTAAACCATTGGGCTGTTGACTGATACAACCAGTCAAAAGTTTTCCTAAATAATCAGCACCAATAAGGACCGATATATCAGAATTATCATTTTCACTATCGGATAAATAAATACCAAGTTTAGTGAAGCATTTAGTATCAATTTTACTTATTTTAGGAACGGTACCACAAATAGTTTCTTTGTCCAACAATACTACTTCACACGAAAAGTTTCCGCGTATTTCCTGAAGCTCACACTTTAAAGCTGAATGCTTAATTTTTTCCGTTTCAATACCGCCAAATAAACTATGCGTTAGAAACTCAGAATGGTCATGTTTTAAGTTTAAATACTCTGCAACATCACGAGCTATATAAGAACGCTGCGACGCCGAATCGAATAAACATCGAACAATTTTTGACCTGGAAGGGCCTGACACTCTTATTTGAAGTGTTTGTAATAAAACATCCGCTGAATGAGACGAGCTATGATTCACGACACTATTTGTCTCAATTTTGTTAATACATGTATCAGATTCTTCCCCTTTGCTTAAATTGGGGCATAATATCGGATAATGTTTTTTAGTACAGACTATGCATCGAAGGCTCATTGTACATTTATCAGCGCGGCAATTAATTCTTAAACAAGATAAACATCTCTTTGCCCTAAGTACCTTGTCCCTTCTTTCCTTTAATGTAAACTTTTGAGCGGTGAAGCAGTCACTACTTCTATGCGTGGGCTTATCGCAGAATAAGCAATATAACTCAGCCCTGTTACGTCTATCATAGCCTCTTCGGGCATCTGTTTTAGTTTGAGTTGTTAATGCAGCTGCAGTCGGGACAAGAGGCGCCGAATTTATTTTACGATCGGATTCAGTTTTATTTATTTTATCTACTTTGGTTTTATCCATTGAGCAAAAACCCTTAGCTATTCGAATCCGTTCACTGCCTATTACTTCATTCCGAAGAAACTGCATGAGTAGTTCAAGGTCATTATTCATATTTCCTGATCGGGAAGTTGAATTCCTCTCTCTCTCCCATGCAATCAAAATATTTTCAGGAATAGAAGCTTCAACTAGTGGGTAAAGCATGCATGCGTATTTCTCTTTAGTTACACCCAAATTTTCTAAACAGCGCAAATGCGCATCCAATTGATCTACTAAGTTAATGAAAGGCATATTCTGCGATTGATTCAAAATAAGTTTTAACAGTTCGCGTACATACAATTCAATTAACATTTTATCATCAGCAAAACGTGCTTTTAAATTTTTAATTACAGATTTATATTCATTTTTAGAAACTTGATACGATTGAACAAAATCGAAAGCCTTACCCTCGGTTGTCTGCATCAGATAGGCAAATTTAATGTCGTCCTCCAATTTAGGATCATCATCAATTTTTTGGAACATGGTCCAAAAAGAAAACCAATTCTTGGGATTACCGTCAAAAGTTGAAAGTTCCAGTTTAGGCAAATTAATGGAGATTCGATCGGTGGAATCCTTCGGTTTATTTCGATTTGCAGAGCTTTGTAGGAACTCCTCAAAGCGAAGTTTCGCAGAAGTAAAATCATCACGGTAGTTTTCACACCTTTCAAATTCAGCCTCTATGATCTCGGCAGAAGAGGAAGCCTTACCTTTGGCTGTTTCTTCGGTAGTTGAAGAAAGATATTGTATGACTTTCTCATCATTTTCAAACAGCCTCCCAGATTTTTCTTCCAGTATAGAAAATGCGAGGGATGCCTCCTTAACATTGTTGGCTGCGATACATGTATCCAACTCTTTAATCGTTTTTGTTACAGCAGTCCGCAAAACTTTGCGTTGAATCAAACAGCTGTCATCCATAATTCCTTTTCGGAAATTCCAATTTGAGCGTAAAATATTTGAGCGGAAATTCCAATTTGAGCGGGTAAATATTGCTCGAAATTCAGTTGCAGTGCCAAATACTGCGCGAATTTAACGTTGGGCGCCAGATGTTGTAGCACGAGATAAAATATGGCTATTGGTTTGACATAATAAGTCAGTGCGAGCCTCTGGTTTCTTTAAAGTGTTTTATTCAACAGCAACAACAAGACTAGAGAAAAAGTTAGAAGTACAGTATGAAGAAATGGAATCACATGACCTAACACAGCGCCATCTATAGGAAATGAATATTAGTTAGCTTAAGTGGAAGGAAGAAGATGCAACAATACAAATTTCACTTTGTTAAACGTATGACTTAATGCCATGAAAAAGACTACTATTTTTAATTCATCTTAAACTAACTTTAAAGTAAGATACTTTAATTGTTATAAAGTATTTTGACAAATATAAAATTCCATTTTTTTTACTAGTTACTTTCAATAGTTATTTTTCAAAATAATTTAAAAATAAAACAACTATATATTCCATCTGATTATTATTTAAAATAGAATATATTTAACAAAATATTTAATAAATCATTTTATACAACATAAAACATGATTAAAAATCTATTAGCACTCTTATTTTTCTAATAAAAAAATTTAATATACATATTATACAAGAGAGCAAAATAAATTTAAATGAAATAATGTAGGGCTACCTGTAATTTCAAATTTTCAATTTCTTTCCAAATTAAAAATATATTTCTATTTTTTTTTGTAAAGGTACATTATATTTCAGATTTTTTTAACACTATTTTAGGCAAAAATAAAAGTTTACTTGTTCCAATTATGCTATTGTATGATATATAATATTATTGTTCAAATAATGAATTTAAATAAAAAGATTAATTCTAAATTGACTCAATTTTTTCATGTAATGCTAAAAGTAGATCTATAAAAGAATTTCTTTTTTATAATAAAAAAAATGTCATCTAGATATTATAATCTTGCAAAAGTAGGCTTTTATTTGCCTTTTAAACTATTAAAAAAAAAAAAAAAAAAAAAAACATGAGTTTATATAAAAAGCTTAATATTTTTCTATTAAAATTATTTTACCTATAATAACTGATTAATATTGAGCTTTCAATATTATATACAAACTGTATTAATAGATATAAATGTAATTATATATATACACAAACGCATTCTTCATTAATACAGTTATGGAGTTTTAATTATTTGAGATTTAAATGATTGATTTTAGAGAAAAAATAATCTAGTTTTAAAATTTATCTTTCAAGACAATATATGTTGCCTTAACTTTCATTTTCATACACAGGATTATTCTTTGGAAAATATTTATTCCAAAATGAAACTTGAAAAGCAGGATATTCTTTTGTTGTCATAAGAGCCAGTGAAAAGGTTACAATTTATAATTAAATTTTTTCCATATATATATATATATAAACTCTTTTTAATTTAATAAATGCATTGGCAACCATTTATTTAAAATTTTATAGAGAGCAATTTAAATTAAGCACAACAATTTTAAACATTAATGAAATCCTAGCTTATTTTAATTGTACAACTTGGCTAAATTTCAAATTAATCATTTTTTCATAATGATTCTAAAAAAGGTTTTCAAAATATATGTTGCTGAACAACCTTTCCAAAATAAATTTTCACTTCCCAATAAAAAATGACTGATTAATCCATCTTTGACTGAATAATCTTCATAATCCACATTCACTTCCTAAATGGAGAACTTTAAAAACATCTAATAAGAACACACTCAGATTTTCCATAAAATTATTTATTCAATTTTATCAACTTACAATACAACATCTGTAGACAGAATAATAAAATATGTGAAGTATTTGAAACAAAAGACACAGCTTACAAATATGTTTATTTTAATTGCAGAATGATAAATGTAGGAATGTCATTATAGATAAATGCATCAAAATATTTAAATCTTTAACAATGCTATTAAATTTTAAAAATTTATAAAAAATATAATTCTGAAGAATATGAAACTTTAGTGATATTCTTAGTTAGTAATATTCTTTTAATAATGCTTGTTAAAATACAATTACCAACACATTTTACATTCACAATTTAAAACGATCACTGGTTTCCAACATGATAGAAAATATTAACATATTATTCTTTGAAACAGTATTGTATAATAATATTCATAAAATATACAATGTTTTAATGGTTTTCTCTTAAAAATTAAGAAAATATATATACTTTAGAAAACTTTTTTCAACTTTTACAAGATAAAATTATTCATGAATAATGGCTAGAAATATCTAATTAACATGGTTAATATGTTGTAAAATTGATTGAAAAAACTGGTATTTAGAAATATTATAAATACTAATTTTTAACAAAGTAATTTGTTAATATATTTCTTAATAAATTTTAATAGCATATGGATTATTTGTAATCTGTTAAAACAAAACATCAGTACTGAACAATTATAGCATTAATTTCTGAACACATTTTTAATATCATTAAACATACAATTTCTATATAAAAGAAAACATGCTGAAAAAAACAAATGAAAGAGTCAGCTATTAACTTCAAATAAAGAACTTGGTCAGTATCTCCAAACCAAAAAAGCAGATCTTTTTAATATCACTAACACATTTTAAAAATCAGCTAATACCGAAGTCTAATTTTCAAGCCATATTTTATAAGATTTTGATTATTTTTGAGATTTGTTGGAGTAATACAGAAGTAAATATATTTAACATTTACTAAATAACCCAAAATTAAAATTGGAAAAGGGACATTAAAATTGTTAGCTTAACTGAATAATAAAAATTTTTATCAAGATAATTTTAAGCCATTTATTAAAAAAATAGTGTTTAGTTTAAAAATGCAAATTTCAAACACAAAATAGGAAAAGGGAAACCAGTTTATAAATTCTATAAGAAAATGTGTAAATTGGTTTATTAAATATTTTTTCTCAGCCATCTTCATTGTCTATGTAATGAGTAAAATGTAATGATAAAAAATAAACAAGAGGTGGAAATTATTTTCATATAAAATTGAATTTTACATCGGACATATGAAATATTTCACACCCATATTACATGAAAAGAATATAAAAAAAACTACTTACAAACAAAACAATCTCATAATTCAAAACCAAATGTGTACAAAATTCTTACTTATTTCAAAAATTTGCATTGAATATCACAAATATTGTTAATTTTTTAATGAAAATTTGTGCATAAATGTTGAGAGTCTAGTAATGATAAGTGAAGTGAAACAAGAGAATTTTAGAGAATGTCTGCTCAAAAATATTTGCTAAATGCGGAATATAAATAGTACACAACAATTACCAATAAGCTTTTCCAATATTTACTACAAATGATATATAATACTGATTTATATGAATATAACTAAACTCACCTTATGCTGTAACATTATAATTCAACTTTTATGTTTGAAAAAAGCACATGGAATAATATGAATGTTTATACTTTATTTTGCAAGAAAATCAATCCAAGAAATATTCTATTTGTAGATTTTTCTACATTATAATATCAATAAATTTCCAATTATAATATCAATAAAAACAGTTTACATTCTTTGAAATTTTCTTTCATAAAATATTTACTAATTATATTACATGATAGGCTCTGATTTAACATTTTTTTAACATACAATGTTATAATAAAAATGTATAAAAATATAAGTTTCCACATAATATTTGGCATATGATTAAATATTAAATTGGTCTAAGATTAACAAAGATGGAAAGTTAAAATTGGCATGACATTTGCAGCACCACCTTTTCAATAAATTGTTTTAAAAAAATATAAGCTGTTTTATCTTATACAGAAAATAGCATATAAAAACATATTAATGGGTTTTTTTTTCTTTATACATGCAAAATTCCAAAACTAGAACAGAAAACAAGCAACTAATTATCTCATTGTAATTTAGCAATGGCATGAGTAATGTAGAATTATAATCATGCTTTTTAATTTAATGAAAATCATGAAATAACAAGTTAAAAGGCACAATTCAAGGGAAGACATACATTACTATTCTAAAGATAACACTATTGGCACAGTTATTAGAATCCAGAAATAATATTGAAAAGGGGAATGTATAGTGTTTTGTTTCATACAATCTCTGTGGAAAAGTTTAATCCATTTCTTCTGTCATCATAGAGTTGAAAAAAGATAAGAAAATGTCCAAACTGTACAATAGCACACTTCACAGTATGTGCTCTTCTCATAAATTGAGCTTAACAATATATCCAAATATATCTGCAATATATAAGTATATAATGTGATTTTGTTTTATATGAATATTTCAAATTTCCATTATCTACAAAATTGTAAATTTATTTTATCATTGTTTTAAAATGTTATGAGAAAAACGAAGAACATACTCACAAAGCAATATACATCACAACTAAAACAAGCCACAATCTTTCAAATTATTTTTAATGATGACATCAGTAACAGCATCAAAGACAAACTGTATGTTATTTGTGTCCGTTGCACAAGTAAAATGTGTATATATCTCTTTGATGTCCTTTTTCTTATTCTGACTTTCAAACTTCATCTTAATATATGCTGCAGCCTCTTCATATGTATTATTGCCTGCAATAAAAAAATAATTTTAAAAAGGACACAAAGTTAATTTTATATATAAAAATTTTTATAAAATATTTTTTTCGATAAAAAGTATAAATTTAATTAGTTGGATTATTTGATGAAATTTTTAGTCACAATGTACAATACTTTTTCACATCACAACAATTCATAGGAAACATAGTTATTAATCAGTTGACTATTATAGCAAAGATGCTATTATAGTCAACAAATAAATAACTAATTTCAATACAGATATAAATTAGAGCAAAAATAAATTAAATATATATAGTTTTGTTCAAAAAATCCAAGTTTATTAGCATTTATTTTGGCTCTTTTTATGAAGAAAATTTAAAATATTCTTATACACTCAACATTAAAGCCAGAGGAAGTAAAATAGCAAGGAACATAGCTTAAACTACAAGCAAACAAAAAGTACTAGTCTATTGGTAGTAATATACTGTTTATTTCAATTTTTGAAAATTATTACAATTTTCTTCCTTAATATAGAGTAGAGAATAATAAAAAGCTGACTTAATGCAATTTTTACACAAATCATTTTATGAAAATTTTATTTAAATTTGAGGTACTTCATTAATCACACTTTTAGTGTATTTCTCAGTAATGAATGAGAAGAAAAAAGTCAATAAAATATAAAACAGCTTTTTTTTCTTCTTTTCTTCACATTTATTGTCGATAAATATGCTATTCATAGGACACAAAAACTAAACTAAGTGCAACCTTTCTAGTAACCTAGACAGAAATTCACATTAATATTTTTTAAAACCAAAATGTCAGCTTTATTATTATTTAGCCATATACACAATTTAAAAGAGAAAATTGCTTAAAAAATAATACATTGGCTACACACCCTAATTTGACATACTTTTCACTTTCTTTACTGAAATTAAAAATAAAGATTCCTCTTTTTCATTGATTCTTTATATATAATTTCCTTTATAACATGCATCAAGTAGCAAGACTAATTAGATAATTTTATTTCTATAGCACTGAATTTAATCTCTGGTCCTTATTTATGAGATATTAAATTTTTTCTTTACATAAAGAAATAAATGATGCATAAATGATTTCAAAAAATTTTTAGTCTCATCACCACAAACAAGACAAAATTTATCATTGCTCATTCATGTAAACTTGATTTATGATGCAACTATTAGACAATAACAAAAATTATTTCTTTTTTTAACCCCTTGGGTACATCTGACAAGCAAGACTAGTCACCTGCTTTCTTCAGTACAATACAGCCTTCAAATAATTCAATTAATATTAACAATCTAAAAAAAGCTCAATTATTTTTTACCAACTTTGAATATACAGAATTCATGTGATTAACAAAACAATGTTTTTTCTTGCTCAGTACACATTTCATTTTAATGAAGTGTAAGTTTTTCAATATTACACATCTGTAAAGCACATTTAATGTCATTAATATGTCAGAACAATAAATCAAGACCCAAAACACTGAATGGGTGAAAACTTATCATTCAGTTAAAATACAAATACAATTATTAATATCAATATAAATAGTATAAATAAATTATCATGATAACATATTTAATCACGAAAAATTTTATATGAAATTTTACAAAAAGTTTTAAAGAAAAATCTCCACCAGTTGTCAATTGATATCTTATGCAAAATTCCATTTCTAAAGCATACATTAAATTCAAAATACACAACTACTAAAATAAAATCAACCTACACATTCTATTGTTACCAATGAAGAAATTTATGACTTCTAGTTGCGACATCTTACCTCGAAAAATTTAATTTTTTTAGAGACCAATGTTCTTAAAAAAACTTATTCGTTACAATACATAAAAACATTACAATAAAAAAGAAAAGGAAGGCATAGTTACTAAAAAATGTACTATAGAATATTTTTTACCAATTAACAATCTATAATTAACTTTAGTAAAATTATTATAATAAATGTCATTTTGATAGCTAAATTTGAATGTTTTCACAATCCAAATAATAATTTTAAAAATGATTTGTAATAAAATAACTAATTATGCTTCATACAATCAAAATAATATTAATATAGATACATAATTTAGATAAAATTTTGCATGTGAACAAATTTAACATAAGGGGGGGAAGTCAATTTATAGTCAATTACTTATTGTTCAACATTCTTTCATTAAAACACACATAATACTTTATTTTTATAATATTGATTAAACAATGTAAACAAAAGGTTATAAAACTGGAAGTTTAACCAATAACAACAAATGAAAAGATACAAAATTTTTAATACTTTTTCACTCGTAAAATATAATAAATAAAAGAACTTTTATTAAACATTTAACCATCATTACTCAAAAATCCAAAAAGTAAAAAGAAAAGAAAATTGCTTTACAAAACCAAATCCTTTTAATGTCATTCTTAATTTGACTAAATAGTTTTTCTTTTATTGATTTGACAGCCCCTGATGAGTCAAGGCCTTCCCAAGAACTCTCTACCAATCTAATCTATTTTTTGCAACTGATCTCCAATTAGCCACTCTCAGGAACCTGAAATACCCTTTACGCAGTCCAGGCCACAACACTACTTTCCTCTCCAACTGCTAAAGGTCTATGATTGAAAATTTTAAATGTTTATCATAAATGGCTCAAAATTATATTGATGGCTCCAAACTTCATTTTTATTCACAGCACCAAAGATTTTTCTCAGAACCTTTCGTTAAAAGATAGTAGGCTGTTCTGCCTGGGTCTAGTCTAGCAAAGGTCCAAATTCCAAATCCATAGGTGAGCACAGATCTGATAAGTATTTTATATAATTAAGTTTTAGTGTTTGTTCTGATTAATTTAAATTTAAAAAAGTTACAAAGGCCATGAAGGCATCGATTTGGTGCTAAACTTCACCCTCCATCATCAATACCATCTCATATTAATCCCTTACCTGCCGCGGGCGTATATATACGGCTTTCCGAAATTCACTTCTCTGCTATCAGTACAGCTAGACCCATGGCTTTGGAATAGAATGTCCTTGACATTGTTTAAAAGATTTGTTATGATGATGTCACATCTATTTCAAAAAAGGGGCGATTAGGAGAGGGGAATATTTCTCGGAATGGGGGAAGCTGTTGCTTTTGTTCCATACATTGCAGTTATTATTTGTGCCTCTTTTCGAGTAGTTCATAACTTTTTATTATTTCGCTTCTATTGTTTTGTGAAAGTAAACAATTAGAATAAAATGCGTGCCTCTTCTTTTCCACCAATACACCGCATAACTGTGCGAGCCTATGTGAAAACCGGTGGCACTTGGGGAGCTAATCTCATAAGTTTTCCTCGGCAGGTAAGGGGTTTAAGGTCAATATTTGAACCTAAATGTAAAAAAAAATGTTGAAGTCATTGAATCTTTAGTAACTGGCATCTATTCAATCTCGTCCTCATCAATAATACGATAGATTATTTCTGATCTGTTAAGGGCAAAATATGGCTCTATTACACCTCCCAAGTGCATACAATGATCATGATGACAGCAGCATAAGGAAGGAATTTCACTGTTTTTGGCAAATACATCACCTTCAGCGCTGGTACCTGAGTCTCAAGTATTCCACTCTACAGCAAAATTAAAAAGCAGGAAGGCAAGAGCAATCTCTCTATCACCACAAAAGAAACTAATGGTCAAAGTGGCTTTAATTAGCATTAAATGCTCATTAGGAATGTCCAGCTCAACAAGAGCTACAAGTAGAAAATCATGATCACCACAATCACAAACTTCACCAAAGTTAATAAAAAGACAAGGAAATTTAATTTCAAGGCCTCCAGATTCCTTAAGAACTAAGTGCAAATCATTCATTCAGCGTTATAACCCTGAAATGAATCCCCACAGTCACCAATTACATCATTAGTTTAAGGTGAAACTAAAAAAACAGCACCCAACAGACCAACAACCAGACAATTGCAGCAACAAGTTGTCCCCCCCCCTTCCCAGAAAGAGGAACAAAATGATTGAGGTCAATCTAATGGCAATTTTTTTATCCCTCCATATAGACTAAATAATATCATATATGCTTTTAACTGACAAATGTCCACAAAACTTTACCTGGTATATGGACCAGGTCTCAAAATTTTTTATATAATTTCAGTGAATTGAAAGGAAAGTTCAACCTCAGAATAAGCAAAGCCACCTGAACATTTGTCTATCCCTATAGAGCAGGGGTGGCCAAACTTTTGGGATCTGGGGTCTACTCCACATTTTAAAAATTGAAGGCGGTCTACCAATGGCAAAGCTAACTTAATGTGTATATTTATTTTCGGTAAAAAGAAGAAATGGTAAATTATGTAATTTTTCTAAAAAAACCTTAATATTAATATTTAAGAAATAAAAATTTACTGATGAAAATAATTAAAGTATTCATATATAAAAAAATGACGATCCTATTCACTTCGTTTAGTTGAAATTTGGCACTGTATATCTGCTACAAGTTTATCATATTATGGCTGGTACAAGCTTATTGCAATGCATAAACATGAAATTAAATATCAATTTGTAAATATTTGGAAACATTTCCTCAGAAATCATCCAAAAATCAGTATCACTAAATATGCTCTGGATTTAAGAAATATATCGCATATTAATTTAATAATTTCTTCCTCGACAGTGACTGATGTGATATCTATTAAATGTCCTATTTTTTCAGATACTCAATCAATGTTAACATTTTCATTAAATGGAAATATCATAAAATTGAGTATTTCTTTCAACCTAATTAAGTCAGCGAATCTTCTTTCAAATTCTTCAAACAAAACAAGTAAGTATTATAAGAAATCTTCGAAGTCTCGGTTTGGATTATGGATGCACTCTTCCTCCATGTTTTTGAAGTTTCTCAATTCATGTTTTCTTAATTGAGATGCATGCCTTTCTACAGTTTCTTTGAATGTTTTAATCACGCTCATCATGTCTGTTTTAGGTTTTAAATCGTAAACCTTTAATCATAAATCTTAGCAGTTTGTTTTGGGTTTTAAAGCATAGACTGTAGTAAATTTTTATTTAAATAATTCATAGATTCTTTGTCATAAACCATAAAATAAATTTAATATCTGAGGTCATTATCGGGATGATCGCGTGGACTACCTAAAATGCCTTCGTGGTCTACCAGCAACGTCTTGGCCACCTCTGCTATAGAGAGTCACTAGTTATGCAAGTAAGATGGGAAGCACCAAAAAGGTTGCCGAAGTGCTCACACATCAAATACAAATATATATATAGCATTTGCATTACTAATTATCTCACTATCACAGCAAAAAGCAACTCTGAATACAAAATACTTTTGATTGTTGTTGATTAGTTAATAAAAAGCTTTGTTCCCATTGCTTCCTGATGTCCAGCACCCCAAGTAGACCATCATAAAATAGTCATCCTCACTCTTCAAAAGTTGTCTCAGTCTTGTAATTATCAATTGCTCTCCCAGCAAATCTCCTCTAGGCATATCATGGTTCATGGTAGGTCTTATAATCTTCAGCTGAATATCCACAATCCCCATCAAACAAATCCCCTTTACCAGTCTTTTCTTTAATGAAAAGAAATTTATCTTCTACATCAGTAGTTAAATAAAATCAATAGGTTCAACTTTACAAATTATTTTCTCTTCAAATAGATTTTAATTTTCTTAGCCTTTATTCTACAAAATATATTGAAAAAAATTGAAACATTTACTATGAAAATATTTAATTACCCAACAACATAAAGTATACTTTATAGTGAGGGGGGGGGAACCCACTAATTTGATTAAATTTAACTTGTTGAAAAAACTTGACATAAAATATATTAATTAAAAGTAAAAATCTATATTATATTTTAAAAAATATACCATACAAATATAATTTTTAAGCAAGTAGTTTAAAAATAATTAACTTGAATTATATTGTTAAATGATAACCTGACTGTCAAAGAAATGTAGACATGTGTTACAAGATTAAAAAAAGAACATTCATTAAAATAAATAAATAAATAAATAAATAAATAAATGAAATTCAAATACAAATTTTTACCTGTGTATTCAGGAAAACATAAGGTGAGAGGCGACTTAGTAATCTTTTGTTCAAACAAATCCTTTTTGTTTAAGAACAATATTATTGATGTTTCAACGAACCATTTGTTATTGCATATGGAATCAAACAACTTCATGCTTTCAGTCATCCGATTCTAAAATTAATATATTTTGATGAAAATAATATTCATATTATATAGCACATAAAAAAAGGAAAATTTTTTTCACATATTTAACAAATATACTGAAATATTCTCTTATTAAAATCTTTATAATTTAATCATAATTTTTGTTTATATATTTTTCTTATCAGATGAGTTATTATTGTCATTAAAAATATGAGCCAAAATGCTTTCCAATGAATCATGTTGCTACAATTTAAGATTTATACTTTTCAGTAAGAAAATGTGAAATAAAAAAGAATTAAATTTATTTCACAATTTTTTCTAGTTAAATCTGTGTCCTATCAATTATTATTTTGAAAATTAGAATTTTGTAAAGGCATAACTACATTTTTTATGAATATTGTATGTGTGTGAACAAGAGTTTTTGAATTTGGTTAGTTTTCTAAAAAACAAATGCAATATTAATGTAGATTTGTTAAAATAAAATCTCAATTTTATTAAAAGAAAATTTTTATTTATAGAGACAGAAAAAATCAGTGTTTAAAAGTAAAAAAACAATGCTACAAATTTCCAATTAAATAAAATGAATTCAAAAATATTGAATTTAATAAATTAAATATAATTAACTATCCTGAATTAAATGAAAATATTTTATTTATATAAAATATAATATGCCACATTCACAATATATATTTTTTTCAGCCAGAGTGAATTATTTTAAAAAGAAAAAAATTTTTTTTTCTAAATTTTTACAATAGAAAATTTTTTAAGTGAAGTTTGTTGCTATTACAAAAATCCATTTTACGAGTCATTCATTTCACAAGACAATAGAACATCAAAGCATATTATTTAAAATTAATAAAATTAAAAAAAAATTCAAGTATTTTCCTATTGTAATTTGATGCAATTTTACTAAAAAGTAATATCTTAATAGTTTAATTTAAAATAAAAAAAAGGAACTACATTTTTAAAAGCTTAATCAACACTTTCTTGCATTATATTCTTATTTAAAAATATTACATTTTAGATAATTAAACATAATAAAATAACATCAATGATGAAATTAACACATGAAAAATGAAATTAGTTACCTTTGATTTAATAAATGAGATGTTCCACATTATTAATTTACTTTTAGCTTTTTATGAATAACAAAAACAATTATGAACTATAGTATTTAAACTGTCTCATAAAAGAAAATAGAAAAGGAATGGAAAAATAATGAAGAATTTGAGTATTCTATGTAGTAAATATAAAACTGAATGGAAATCATGGGAAAAAAAAATGTCATAGAAGAAAGAAAAATTGCAGAAATCCATGAAGCACTTTAACGAAAAGCTTTTTTTCTTTAAACTTTAATTTATTTTTAATAAGTATTCAAGAATTTTTTTACGATTGAAAAAATCTCACACAAAAACATTTAAAATTTTGAGATTTTTAAAAAAAGGAAAATGAAATATATTTTACATTTTTCTACAAAAATGGGATTGTGTATACTGCAAATTTTAATACATATGAATTAAAACAAAAAATTGATAAAAAATTTATTAGTGCAACAAAATAAAATTATTATATAGCTAAAATGGCCTCTATTAGGTATATAGTATTCCAAAATACAAAGTAGAAATGCATTTGAACATAATCTTAATTGTAAATTAAGCTTTTAAATACTATTGTTTATACTTGTTTAAGAGAAAATTAATTTTTTTCTTAAACAAGAATAAATAATAAATATGCATTTTATTTTTCAAACATTGCTCATTATAATATTCTAAAAGCACAAAGCATACAATATATAAAAAATATAACATACCATCTCTTCATCTTCAGCTAAGACTAAATCATATGCACTTAATGCTACACAAAATATAATAGCAGTAACTCCTTCAAAACAATGGATCCATTTTTTCCTCTCAGACCTTTGACCACCAACATCAAACATCCTAAAGAATGGCATATCATATATATTATGCATACACGTTTTACATAAAGAGACACACACACAAAAAGTTATTTAAAATAAAAATTAACAACATTTATTAAAATTAACAAGGTAAGTATCAAAACCAGATGAATTTATGTTTTAGGATTACTATGAAATAATTTAAAAGATCTGCTTTAGTAATGGTATTTTAACAAACCTGATATATTTCAGCTAATTTTTTAATGTAAACACAATGTTTTATTAAATTTAAAGGTCAAATAATTATGATAATATACTGAGATTAACCTTGCAATATTCAAAAAGAAAATTTTCTAACAAGAGCACAATAATAAATATGCTGCAAATGACTTAAGTAAATTTTTGGTCTCTATTAAAGAATGATTGCGCTTAATTAATTTGCAAATACATATTCAGTGCAAGTACCAAGAGTACACCTTATTGATAACAGTTTAAAAGTCCTACTATTTTACTCAGAACTTTAATAAGTTTTGAAGTAAAAATGGCACTAAGTTTTAAAAGCCCTGTCACAACATGTCCCATAAGTTTCACTCTAACACAAGAAAATTATTATTATCATTTTTTAAGCGCAGTAACTTATACCGCAATGCATAGTAAATTTCAGCTTAGCAGGTTTAAAAACTAAGTTATGTTAAAATAATGACAGGAATAAACAATATGTTACTATATATCTTGACATGAGGAAATTAAATTATAAATAGCTCCTTTATAATTTTGTCATTTATAACTACATAGAAATAAAGGATCAGCTCCATATCATTCATAAAACTTGAGCAACAACTTGAAAATAGAATTTCTAACACCAAGTACTACACATTGCTCTACTAATGAATCACAGTATTAACTTTTAAACAAATCACATAAAAAGAACATTACAATGGCTCTTAGACAACACATTCAAAATTAATGTTATAAATCTTAGAAGCTATTTTCAATAAAGTAAATGTGAATCAACATAGTATTCTCCCTTTAAAAAAATTAAAAAATCAACAATTCAAGTTGGAAATCATGGCCATTTACAGTTAAACTGAAAACACTTTTGTATCGCAGAGACTCAGTTGAAATATTTGCTGAGGAACATACATTCAAAACATTAATAAAAAAAGTTTTAAAGCATATTTGATAAGAAAAAATGCTATCTGAAATTAAAAATAAATTGATTCTAAGAACAAAGATATTGAAAAAAGAGTGCAAAATAATAATTTAAAACTAAAAATCTTAGAAAAAAAAAAAAAATATATATATATATATATATATGGTATTAATTTCTAGAATCTGCATTCAAAAATGATTAAAGAGGCCAAAAAATGAATATGAAATTGTAAAATTATGTGGCTTTACCTTATGAAATCTAAAATTAAGAACTAGTAAATAATCAAAATTAGATTTCTTTGAGAATAGAAAGTGCAAAAAAACGAAAGGGAAAAATGAAAAATATTTTATTAAGGTACCATTAAATAAAAACATCATTCCTAGTATTTTTAAGTTTTGTTTTACATGCATATTCAAATTTTAAGTAAAATTCAATTTGCTTGGAAAAAAATAAAAAAGTTTATAAACAATTAAGTTTTCAGAAAATATTTTCTCTTTTTGCATTGACTTTGAGACACGTGTACCACTTCAGACAACAACATTTTCTATGAACTATGCCAAAATGTTATTGGAGGGCTACTTGTGTTTCATTAATCGATAAATTTGATACTAGAAAAAATAACTTAAAAAAATTTTCTGAAATAAATTCAAGAGAACATTCCAAACTAAAATTATTATTAAACCATTTTCAAATATTACATAAAGCACTTATAGAATACATATTACAGATACAATTTATTTTTATCAATTTCTTAAATATACTAGATAGTTATATTAAATAATATTAATTTAAGAAAATTCCAATATGAGTTAAAATTAAATTTTTAATACGTTGCAAATTTAATGCAGAGGATTTATAATTTGGACAAGATTCTATAACATTTTGCTATAGTACAGAAAACTAAACACAAGATTTAAATACAAATAAAATCAACATGTGAATAAAGATACATACTTAAAATGTAACCCTTTAAATGTGAAATGTGTTTCTACTATTCCAGTAGTCTTGACTCTTGTCCGTAAAACATCCTGTTCAGATGGAATATAGTTTGGTTGACTAATTCTGTCCAATGCATTCAAATAACTGTAATGAAATATTGATATAAATAACTATATATTTCCAATGTTTTAAAATTAAAAAAAAATATTAAAATAAAGATGAACATTTTTTTAAATTATATTCATGTTCTTTGCTTTCTTTTTAATTTTCATTTATATTAAAAGGAAAATTAATCAAAATATATGAAAAAAATTTCTTTCCACATACATTTTCATTCATGAACAAACAACTAAATGGGAAAGAAACCTGTAATCAATATTATGTTATTTAATTGAATATAAAGGGTACTATAAAAGTTTTGCAATATGACTCAGGAAGCTGCAAGTTATAATATATTCAGACATGTCCAAGCTTGCACAATAGCCACTGGCAAACATGTCAGTGGACTTATTCATTAAGCAATCATAACTTAAATTGTGGATTATAGCGTCACTGTAATAAAGTGAAATAAGGACAATCTTAAAAAATAACTATGTGTGGTTTAAATGAAGACATTAAGAAGAAATGAAACTTGCATTGAATGATTATCGACTGAACTGTATAACCATATTTAGGTGATACAGGAAATTCAAAAGGGAAAAATTTATTCTGGAAGTCACTGAGAGAGGAAAGTCTCAAAAGTCAGTAACAGAAATAAAAGACAAAGACCAATGAGGGACAGCAGTAGATATGGGAGACTTTACACCTTAATGTACCAGCAATTCATTCCATTCTGAATGACTATTTACACACAAAAAAATTTTATATCTACGTACCACAAATTTTATATCTAGGCAAAAGAGCAGATGACTTGTTAACTTGCTGTTGAAAGATGCTGAAAATGTTTGATGAAGGACAATCTCTGTATGAAGTGTGACAGGTGATAAGATTGCTTTATTATTACAATGTGTCAACCAAGACTAAAAACAAAGTTTGAATGTTCAATGATGAGGATCTGCTGACAATCTGAATCCATTAAGACAAAAATGATTGCTGTATTTTAAAATTGAACTGAATTGTAGAATGTTTTGTTTTGGACACACAAAAGACAGTCACATCTAATAGATACATTGACTGTCGCAAGTCATACAATTGATGAAAAACCAATGCTCAAAATCAAGAATGAACACGATTTCTCTACCATGAAAACATTCCAGCTTACTGCACCTAAGTCTTCACCCTGTATTGACAACTAGAGTATAATTTTTTGAACACTTTACAGTCCATACTTTGCTCTCAGTGACATTGCATAATTTCTACATAAGAAAATAATCTGAAATGAAATAATTTGATAATGATGAGAACTTTCTGAAGGTTTGAGACAAGGATTGTTTAGCTCTCAGATAAAACTTGGTAAAGCTGTTTTAAGAATAAATATCAACACATAAAGTATATAGAATATAATGGAAATTACTTCGAAGTTGTACTACAAAATTTCTGAAATAATTTTTGCAAAAGTATTTAAATGAAGCAAAATCATTCTAAATGACAGATTTTCACTTTAACAAATACCAATTTAACAAATTTAATTAGAGTTATAGAAAAAACCAATTTTAATAATACTTCTACCAAAAATTCTTCTGTAAAAATAATTAAAATATTTTATAACCACTAAAAAATCTTCAAATTAAGTTTTTGTCTTTAATAAGTAAAGAAAATTTCTTCATATTGTAAATTCTTTTCATATCAATCTTAATTTTCAATCTTTGCTGCTCTTAAACAAATTAAAATATAAACATACATTAAAGCTGATAAAATTTCATTATAAATCCATTTATAGGATAAAAATTATAAAAATATAGTATCAGATTTATGATTTTATTACTTGAAAAGTAATATTAGAAAAACATACTATGCAGCAGAATCATTTAATTGATATTCCCTCGATCTAGAAAAACATAGTTGTAAGCCTCTATCTTGCCATAAACGTTTCATTATTGCAGCCAATTCTGGATTTATTTCGCCATCTTGTGAAGCACCAGCGATTGTGAAAAATTGTCTTGCATCGTCCTATAAGAAATGAAATTAAATTTTAAATTAAAATTTTTTTGAATTAAATTAAATTTTTTTTGAAATTAAAATTAAGAGATGAAATTAAATTTTTTGCTTAATTAGTAAATTTGTTTACATATATATTTGAAAGGAAAAATGTAATTAAATACAAAGCAATATATGGAATTCCCTCTAAAAAATCTAGTTTTAAATTTAAGAAATTAAAATTACATATGTATGATGAAAAAATAGTTCCCCTCAAAACTTTTAGAAAAGACTACAATTTTTTTCTTTTCTTTTAAATTGTGATAAGTAAGCTATTAGTTTATATATAATAGAATCAAGCATAGTTAACTCTAAAAATATTTATATAATGGAACAACTAAGTAGCTTATACCTCTAAATTTGAAAAAATATGAAGACAATTTTCCCCATTATATATTTATTATATTGATTACATTAAATCATTACAAAACCGCTATATCCCAAATTAACCATATATTCTTCCTTTCAAAGCAAAATTGTGAAAATATAAAATCTATTTTATAAATAATTATGCTCTTTCATATTTATCATGCAAGAAACAAGTACTATATGCTACTCTAGATATTTTTGCAGGCATTAAAAGCTTTATATATATATAAAAGAACATTTTTTTAAACTTTTTTGCCATAAATATTCATATAATTATATTCTAAAATAACGGTAAAAAGCTTAGAAATTTTCAATTTGAAAATTGTCCTTGAATATAAGACATGTTTTACTTTCCATCCTTTCCCATTCCACATTTTTTAAAAAATTTATTACATTGCAAAACCGTTAAACTTCAGATTTTTAAAAAACAAAAAATTGTAAAAAAAAAAAAAAAAAAAAAAAAAAGGTATGTATATAAAGATTTGAATGCAGTTAAAAATTTAGTATTCTTAGGAAAATTGAGAATAGTCAAAAGAATAAAGCAGTGATAAATTAATAATTTAATAGTAATATACCCTTTGAAAAAATTTCTGTTTAGTAATAATTCAAATATGACAATTATTGTATAAAAAATTGTTTAAGAAATTATATTCCTAACAATGAAAATTCTTAAAAACATATTAATATAAAAGAATGAAAAAATTTTTTTTGATAAGAAACAACTTATTAAGCTTTACGTTGACTTCAAAATGATGACTGATAAAATAAGAAAAGATTCTGTGAAGCTTAAATTAAGATAATTTTATATTTAAGAATTTATTTTCCACAGTTATTATGTCAGATTAAATACATAATGACAAATTTAAGCACTGGAAAACAAAGACTTCAAATTGAGATTTGAATAAATTTTTTGAAACTTACTTTCCTTACTGGATCAGCAAAGTCAATTTTAATTTGGCTCATGCCTTTAACAATAGCCATCAAACTTTGAATGGCATTGCTATGAACAACAGGTTTGTACTGGATGCATTCTTCTGTGGTGTATCCAGCTTCATGGATTATTCTATAATATTGAAAATAAACAAATAAACACTAAGGAAACAACATTATACCATGAATACCTATAATAAAAAATATAGACTATAAAATCTAAAAAAAAAATTATTGCATTAGATGGTTGACAGTGATTAATAAATACATTTAGTATGCAAATATGATCATGATTAATTTTGTTATGAAAAATGATTAGCTTAAAAAGGAACTGAACTTACAATCATGAGAATTGAAAAGAACAATAAAATAATCATACGTATATAGCATTTAAATTACTATTTAGCATAATATAGTATTTTAATCTAATTTGTTTTAACTTATTGTCATATTTTTGCAAACAAGAGTTAATTTGTTCAGGTTTTATACTCTAAAATGAAATAGAACTACAAGTTCTCACAACTTAAATGGAAAATGATTCCATGAACTGAAGGACAGAGGAATAACTATCTGTTAAACTTTGATCAACATTATTGGATATTCAATTAATTTGACAAACTGATTAAAAACAAATTCTGATCTTTTTATTACTTATACATTTTTTATAAAATAAACTAAAGAATACAATTTTAAGAATAAACACATTTATCAATTATAAATTTACTTTAAATTGCAATGAGAGAAAAAACAAAATCTTAACTTTAATTTTTATGACATTCTAATTGATTTCATATTATTATAGATTATAATTAATTTGATAACTCTTGTAAAACAGAAAAATTTTAATAATCCTTAAATCAATACTAATCTATAGTCTTTACCACACTTATTTGAAGAAATCTAAAATAACTTACTTCATCTGTTTAACAATTGTGCTTTTGCCAGATTCTCCTGCCCCTAAAAATAAATATTATATATAGTTTACAATGTCCGATATATGCATATAAAAATTTTAAATTATTACTATAAAATAAATTATAAAAGTACATTTTTAAGTAAAAAGATATAAAAAACAAAAAACACATTTTGTGTGCTGCATATTTTCACAACTACAATAAATTGAAATTTTTTAATAATATTACCCTTTGTAAATTTATAATTATTAAATTGAGTTTTGATATTAAATAGGAGCATAGATAAATTATCTAAAGAATGATTGAAATATTTAAAAAAATACTTAATATTTAAGTTTATTATTTGTGTTACTTTCATGATCACTAAATTGAAAATTTACTTATATATGAATCAAGAAATATAGGATGGTTGTCTATGGTTACTTTTTGTGCAAGAGCAATTTAACCAAAATTACTCTTATGAAATAAATGGGTTACATCAATGCAAATTTGATTTATAAGGTCTAGTGAATATATTTGCAAGCAGCACAATACATGTAACTATATAACTGAGCATTAATTGTTAGTCTCAAAAATCAAACTTTGGGACAAGCATTTTTTTTTTATTGAAAGATTATTTTTGAGAATTTAAAAAAAATTGAAAAAGCAGCAAGAAAATTTGAGAATAATTATAAAGAAAAAATTTGAACCATACCAAAGGTAGAGTATTGTAAGGTTTACAGAAAATTGAAGTGAAAAATAGGGTGTAAACATCATTTATGACAAATAAGTCAAGAATCAATATATATATATATAATATATATATATATATATATATATATATATATATATATATATATATATATATATAAAATATTATATAAACATGTACTGCTGTCCTAATAAATTCCTGGTGTATTAAAAAATATCTAAGATTATGAAAAATTTATTTACTTAATAAAAAGTCAATATGTCAAAAGAATGTGTTATTTTGTTCAGAAAAGCAAAACTTAAAACAACTTTTTTTTTTTTTATTTCAAAATTTTTCTAAACAACTATATATCTTAAATCTTTTAAATAACTATTTTTTATAGCTTCAAAGTACTATAATTTCAAAATTGATACACAAAAAAAAATTTTGTAAAAACTTTTTTTAAAAAAATTTTCAAATAGGTTAAATTTTTAAAAAATAAAATAAATAAAAAAGTAAATAGTTTATATTTCTGAAGAATTTATATTTTTCAAGATTAACTGCTATGCAATCTGTAATCATTTAAATATACATAGCATTTATGACGATTAAACAAGCAACAATTAAAAAACCGCACTTTTGGTAAATTAAAAATAAATATCCGTGAATGATTCTGTCTGCCTTAAAGAGCGGAGTAGTCGTCGAATGGGGGAAACGGGGAAGTTAGAAAAGTCTTAAGAATGTTCATTGTGGGTTTTAGATGTCAAAACTCTTCCTTTCAAGGCTCTTCATCCATAGCAGTTTTTGATTATTTTTTTATTATCAGTGTCTCAAATGACCCGTCTTTTAGCAAAAGATTATTTTAATGGGCTCCCTCAACAAGCGACTATTATTGTTTAACAATTGCTTTTGGAAGGCTGGGAACCGAAAATCACGGCAGGGAGAAGAGGGAAATGAAAAAAAGTGTAAAAACACAAGTAGACATAAAAGATTTCTTTTCATGGCAAGACACTTTAGATCGGCATCATTGAATTACGATCTATTAAAGGAAAGCACACAAATTTACTCAGCATGTACTCAGAGCTCAGGAAAATAACTTAGTTCCTAAAAACATAAGTTATATTTTCAAAGTAAGTTTCTTACTTTTTTTTCTTGCTTTTTTTAATTATGCTTAGTTAAAAAAGATTTCTTTGGAAAAGGAATAGATACCGTTTTGTGGTGACTGAGTTGATGCTTTCGAAAAAGTTAACTTTATAATGGTTGCTGCCAACTTTGCAACACGCGTACACAAAAAAAATTTAATGTACATTTTTTATCAAAATTTATGAATAATAACTTTACAGTAAAAATGAGATACACAGAAGACAAATTTCTATTAAAATAGCACGAAATTAGATTATCACTGATCATATTAAAAGAAAACTTTAAAAAAAAATGTATTAAATTATCTATAAACTTATTTTGTTAAAATTACTTCGCGTAATCAGGATCTGAAAAATCAGATTGTAATCAATCTAACTTACTGATCTAAATAGATTACAATTTCTTGCCAAAATTTTTCTTAACTACTAAATATTAGCAAAATAATAATTTTTAAGAATGATTTTTCCAAAAAAAAAAAAAAAAAAAAAAATGCATAATAACTTGAAATTTTTAACTGTTTCAAGATTTTATATCGATACTGCCGGGTTTTTTTTTTTTTGTAACTTACGGTAATAAAAAACTGGCTACTAATTAATTTTCCTCAAATGATTGCTAACTACATATTGTAGTTTACGTTTTAGATTCAATTAATTAATCTATTTGCAGCCTCGCAATAAACGAATAATTAAAAAATATTTTTCAATGAAAAAGAATCAAAGCTCGATAGCATTATGAAACGATGGAAGGAGTACGTTTCTGTTTCAAGCACGCACAATTCTTATGATATATTCTCGAGTTTGTTAAATATATTTTTTATATAAATGCGAATTGCGCGCACAATCTATAAAATCTTTCCGGAATGCACTACTACATCCCAAGTCGTAAAATTTAATAAAATATCAATAAATTCGAAAGAATTATGTACAATTCAGAAGTATGTAATGCTTATGTATTTCATCAAATAATAGTAACTTCTTTCTTGGGAGGAAAAATACGAATGATTTCGAATTATAACAAACAGGCTTAAAAATTATGAATTGTTGAAAAGTATGTTATAAAAGGTTAAAGCAAATATAAAATATGTGGTTCATACATTAATGTGTTAAAAAATATTAAGTTCTATTTTCATACTTTTACATTTTACTCTACATTATGCATCTACTTAATCGTTTTAATCAATACAAAGAAAAAAATTTTTCGGGTATTTTAACTTGTGATGGGGTATTTTAATTTGTGGTCGGGTATTTTAACTTTTAACTAAAAATGATAGGAGGATAACAGCAAGCGAATTATAGTAAGATAAAATCTATCAAAATATTTTTCATTAACTAAAGATAATTTTCTTTACTGCGCCATCTTATTACTCTTGTCATAAATATGAAATATAATAAAAACCTTAGGATAATTGTTTTCAGATTACTGGCTTTAATACGCAAGAATAAAATTTTTAAGTGCAAAATGTGTTAAAAAAAATTGAACTTTATTATAATCAATGCTCTCTGATTCTAATTGTAAAATTAGTAAATACCAATTTTTAGTTAATCAAATGTAGTTGCAAGAATTCTGCGTCATAACACCGAGCGAACGTAAAAAAAAATTCAGCATAAACTCATATAATTGGATAAAATGATGAGAATTTCCGGGTCTGTTTCCTTTTCCCAGATCAGTAAAGAGTTAACAAGAAAACTACTCAAAGGATAATCCAAGTATTAAATCCGTTCTCACACTATTTTTATAAATTCAGATTTTTTTCATCTGAATTATTAGAGTTTATAAAAAATTTAAACAAGAATAATTCAATTTAAATATTATCATTTTAAATCGAGCGATTCTCAAACATCAATAATGACTATGAAAAATGTAGATTGGAGTACAAAAAACAGTAAACACATTTCGTAAAAAACATTTTTTGATTTTTGTTGTTCGCTCCACAATGCCAATTTGCAAACGAAAGTCAACTCACAAGTGGGACTTATAAAAAATCTTAGAGAAACCATAAATATAATTTGATTTTATTAGTAGCAAGCACACAAAAAATGTAAGAAAAAGGTATTTTTTATGGTTATTATACACATTATGCAGAATTTGTAACCAGACACTTAATATTTCTGAAATTCTCGCTCACAAAACTGCGCAGAAATTCCGTACTTAAAATATTTTCGACTTTGCATGTACATGCTACATTTATTATGAAAATCGCCATTATGAGAACACAAATTATGAAGTTACTAATTATTATATCACACATTCATAAATCGAATAAATGTTAAATTATTTATATTAGAGAATTTTAAACCAAAATCAATCAGTAAATATAGTATTCAAATATTTGTAAATACTGCACTGGTGAATACATAGCTCATTCAGAACTTAACATGGGAAAAATTTTATCTACAAAACATTCTTTCGTACGATAGAACTGCGCAAATTAGAATAAATATCTGCAAAAATTTACTGTATCGCATTTCTTTGTTCCCTACAAAATTTCCAAATTTTATTTATGAGATGTGAAGTAAGAAAAAGGTATTTATGGTTTGTCCAGTTTTCTTTCAACTTTAAACAGTACAAGTTCTTTCCTTAATATTTTAATAAGGAAACAATGTTATTTCATCTTGATAACACATTGGATGTGATTCAGACATAATAAATCTTTTTATTACTTCTAATGTCTGAATCATCTACTTCTGTATTTCCAATGCTAGTAAAATTTTTTTAATAGCCAATATTTTTAAAGTAACTTCATTCAATAAAATTGTTTTGCCAATGTTGTAATTTTATTTATAAATTACATATATTTGTAAAATATAAACAATTGAGAAATTGCATCTTAGTCTCTCCAATGATTACAGTATAAAATCTAAGGACTATAAGCACAGTAAGAGTTAATTTAACAATTAATATCTTTTGATAATGGATCTAAAACAATATTGCATTGAAGCTGAAGAGTAGCTTTTATCAGATCATCAACGAGCGAACTATTTATCCAATAGAAGACAATGGAACTGAGTAGGGCAACATTCGAAAGCTGTTGTATTCATGCGGTACCTCTAGTTATTCGCGGAACTGGATATGTAGCGAATAATCCAAAAACTTATCAAACACAACAAACAAGTACGCATTTCAATAATTTAAGCACTTGACAATTACTGTTTTTAGCCATAATTAAATTATTCTCTTCTAACAAACTTTGTTTTTTAGAACCAGTTTTGGAATTTTAGACATTGCACATAATCGGGAGTTTTTACTGTACATCCGAAAATAGTGTTTTGATTTAGTTTGATGTTCTATAACAACTTTTTTGCACACGAACGAAAATTTTGATAGCATATATATATATATATATATATATATATATATAAGGATGGAGGCCAATTTCGGAGAGTCATTAAGGATGGAATGTTTTTCACGCAATTTCTTTTCAAGGAAGCAGTAATCAGATTATGGCACAGATAAGACTTCGTAGCTTACTGATACACATTGCATTATTTGTTACAGCTTATTTGGTTGCTGAAACGTCGTCGAAGCGACTCATCTTATGTCAAGCAAGCTGTCACGTATTACAGAATTACACGCCAGGTGAAAGGTCCGTCATGCACGAACTGGACATGCGAAAGAACTAATTTCACGGCTGCCATGTTTCTTTACACCCAACCGGAACGGATGCTATTAGAATACAGAAATATTTTCTGATACGATATTTCAATAATTTCGCCCGATAATAGTTCAGAATGCCTTAAGAATCAACAGCAATAAAAATCGCTACAGGCAAACTCATTCACAATAATGAAAATCATTTTTTTCTTACAAATATTTCGACGGACTTATTTATATTCACCTATTGTCCAAAGCCCAATCATAACACACGATAACAGGTCATTAGACTGGAAGCCTTCCAAAATAAGTAATTGAACAGCTCAAAATTGTTTAATGTATAATGCATTCAATAGATTATTAATTCCACTTAATTAGCATAATTTATAGAAAATACTAACAGAAAGCTCCAAGATAACAGGTTGCAAAAACTTAAATCATGTTCTAAAAATCTCAAATTAAAACTAATCGTTTTTTTGCAAGTGCTCCTTTCATGTTTCGAAATGCTGTGTTGACATTCCCCCTTACTCAATAAAATAAGTGCAATAAATTCATTATGAAGTTTATTTTAAATATGTGGGTAATAATTATTAAATACCGATAAATTAAGTGGAAAGTATGTAGTATATTCATAAAATGTTTATCATGATAAAAAAAGTTTGATTTTGAAAAACATTTTAATTATTAAAAGGGTTTAAAATTTCGAGGCGTTTTCAATATCTAACTTGGGATCCCACATCACTGAAAACGATTCCTGGATTGCTTCATTGAAATGAATTTCGCACATTCAGATCCTGTTTAAAATTTCATGCCAAAACAAATAACAAGCATTGATAAAATATTAATTTTATCGAATCTTTTCGCTTAAATCCTAACTCAGAACACATTAACCATGTTCATTTTATCAGTTATTTTTTTAATGCATCACATACGTTCAAATAGCATTTACATATCTTGAAATAAAAAAAGGAAAACGTTTCACGTAACTTCCTTTTTCGCGCAATTTAATTTTCAGACGCTGTCGCAAGACATCCGGCTGCTAAGATTGAAATAATAAATGGTTAGTTATTTCAACCGGATCGGAAAGAGACTAAGTTCAGTTTTAATATTTTAAAATATAACGCAAAATAGTTTTAGGGAAAAAAAAATCAACTAAAAAAAAATTATACAATTCAAAATTTACCGTTTTGCTCGAATATTAGTGTGACATTTCTAGAATTTTAATGTAATATTCCAACAAGCTATTTTAATTTTACGCAGAAAGCTAATCATTTTCAAAGTCTCTAACTTAATGAGGCTTGAAATCAAATAAAATATAATTAGATTTCATGGACAAAAAGAGGAAGAACATAAAGTTTAAAACTGAATAAAACGTGAATTCTTCTGAATCAGTATTTTAAAAAATGTTTCAAGTTAAATGTTTGTCACTTTTAGTAAAATATTTAGATATGAGGAGAAAAATTAAAAAAAAAAATTTTTTTTTTTAATATGACAGTTATTGGAGTTATAATTTTCCGTTCATTTACAAAAATATAAACATTGAAAAAAATTATAACAAAGATTAGAACACTTGCGAAAAATATTTCACAATTTTAGGAAATCAAATATTTCATAATTTTTATTCCCAAGAAAAAAAAATTTGAGTATTACTTATATTTTCAAAATGCAGATTTTTTATTTTCTTATTTTGTTTTGCTACTTAACGTTTATATTTACTCCGAGAGGGCTATCGAATCTATAATTTAAAATGGATATCAATTTATTGCTGACATCCAAGACATAAGTGGTAATCGAACGCGTGCACTGAAGTCTGTCACAAAAATTCGGTAGTTGCTTAACAGAAATTAAAATGATCAATTATCGAAAAATTCCGACCGACAATTATCGGAAAGTTCCGTTGAACAACAGGAGATGGATGCTGAGTTTCAATTTTTCAGGTTTCCTTCCTTGCAATACATGAATGCTGCTCACCATCAACAAAAAATCTTTTCGAAAAGCTTCACTAAAAAATTCCTCAAGTCGTTGCCACTACGCGGCGCAAAAGCAGAATTAAACAATGTTAAATGTCAAATTTCTAAGCGGCTTTTGAAAATAGTCATACTGAGAACTTGATTACAAGGATTTTCTTTTAAATGTATTTGTATGTAAATACTAAAATAGTGACGTATATAACTCTCATGACAGTATCAACAAATGAAATATGCAATTTGTGATCAGGTATATTCCCTACAAATCAAGTACATTTTATAAAAAACATTATTTTAAATAATACATTTAAAAAAAACAGTTAAATGTTTAATGCGTTTGGACTAGCATTCGAAACGACAGAGATAATGAACTTGATACAATCGAGGCTGCCATCAGTGACTGCAACATTGAGAAGAGTAATCTCCTCTTCCTTGCAAGAATTCAGCAACAATCTTAAAAAGTCTTCTTCCTGCTAGAGAAGTTTCAAGCGAAGGACTCATTACTAATGGTGCTTTCTCAAGATTTTTCTAGCACACTCCGTAATTAAAGAATGACGCTAAGAGCGCCTTCTGATGAAAGAAGTTCTGGTAATTAATTGAAGACTCGCCGAAGAAAACACGCAGGAAGGGGGAGAGTATCTCGGCAAAAGAAAGGAACGTAGTCATTAACTTATTGAGCTCTCTCACTAAGCGACGAATTTCCACGGAAGTATAAGGGACCACATCCGCGCGATCTTGAACGGGAAGCGTGGAATGTAGCGGTGCGTTTCCCAACTTAACAAGAGATGGTTTTATTTTTATTCTCTCTTTATAACCAGATCTTATATTGAGACATTTCCCTTATATTGATTTATACTGCAAAAAATGTTGAAATCATTGAAGATTTTTTATGCGTGTATGTCTTCCAGAGAACAAAATTTTGATTCTTTCTCTTAAGGCAACATGAATAAGAAAAACGATAAGATTATGTCATTCAATAGTTATCAAGTATCAATTTTACCTGATAAAATGCAATGATTTATCAGGGACTAAATCACTGATGGCTTAATTTTTTGAAAAAGATATTTTATTGATCGTCATAATAAATATACCAGTCAAACCCATATACAAGATGAAACATTAAGTACCGTATTCATTAATCTGTCATCAATATTCAAAAGAAAGCATACGAAATAGCCAAACATTTCACGTAAATAAATATGCATAAAATGGGGGGGGGGGGAGTTGGTTTGACAGTAGGACTTAAAAATATTTGTTCGGTAAACTGCTATAAATTCATTTTTTAGTCAGTCTTTACAATTTGAAAAATTGTATTATGTAAGAAATTTATTAAAAAAGTCAGATTATGGCAAACTAGAGTCACATATAACTTTAAATAATAATAAAAAAACAAAACTATTTACATATTAAAACAGGAGCCCACAAAAGTATATAAAATGTATTTAAAATTGAAATTCAAATATCACAACAGATTTGTAATCCATACCATATTTGAAGTTAAATAATTAATTTACAATTAATTTTGGTTTGTCACTCTACGGTCATTTTCGGCATAAGAGGGATAATCCGATCGGGACCATGTCATAGACAATAGATTTGATAGAATATTTCATTACAACCATTTGTAATATTCTATATGAAGTCATACACATTGCTGTTCTATAAAAAATAAAATTTCAATAAATGAAATGCACACGCAAACGCAAATAATAAAGAAAGCGATGCTATCGTTTTTTAAATGAAGCAATGTTTATTAATAAAAACAGCAAACGATATAAATTGAATTGCAGTCATCTGCAAAGAACAAGGGCTAAAATTAGAGTCAGATGTATACAACCCAAAAAAGGGAGAAATAAAAATAATTGGAATCGGAGGCCAAACAAAAGAGTTTTCATAAAGTTGAGGACAGCGATCCTGTGTGCCTTCGTGACGTTTCTGCATGACAGGGCGGTCTTGCGGTCTACGCGCTGATGAGCATGGATAAGATGCCAGGAAGGCCGGAATTCCGAGTCCATATCAGAGAAAGTTTTCCCAGGAGTCTCCTTACAGACCAAACACCAGAGTTAATCTGTTAAAGTGAATCAAATAGCCACAACAGGCTAGAAAAAATAATGTACACCCCCCACCCTATTTATCAGGGTGTCTCCAGTCTGTCAGGCAAGGCTGGAAAAAACCGAAGAAAAAACTGATCTAGAAATGATTTCAAATATCTTTATTCTTCTACCCATATATCACTCACAGCTACGACGAACCGATAAGATAGCATGTAAACTTATTTCTCTCACTAAGTTAAAGAAAATTATTATTATATTTAAGAAAATAGATTTTTAATTAAATAACAATAAACAACGACGTAATGCGGCAATGAGGAATCTATATCGTTCACAAATTAAATTTATAGAATTCTGCTGAAATTAAATACTAAATCTGAAAAATAAGAAAAAAAAATCATAATTTTTTTTTTTAAATATGCATGCTAAATTTAATACCGATTGATATTATGAGGTATATTCATCAAATCAGTTTCAACTGTAAAATTATCTTAAAAATAATGATTATTAACGCAGATCTAAATAAAACATTTCAAGTGTTTTATTTTCTAAATTGCAATACAATCCTAATAATTTTTTATTTTTTTTATTTTCTGTATAGTACAAATTTCTAAAAAGATTACATTGTACCAAATTTACTTCATCAGTTTAAGAGAATATGTATTGTTTGTTTTTAATTTTAAACTTTTCTTACAAAACATTAACATTTTGTTAATATTAAAACAGGCCAAAAGAAATGCTTTTCAGTTTAAATAAAAATTTAATTGGGGGGGGGGGGTCAAATTCTTTTGAAAGAGAGATTTAAAATTTAAAATAAAAATCTTATCAATATTACATACAACTTAAAATGCTTAATTAAGGCATGATTTTACGCGTTTAATAAATAAAAAGTTGATTGAGAATCAAACAGAAGTTGAATGTAAAAAATTAGCATGATAACATCATAATTTAGAAAGAATACATTTGATGTTCAGAATCTTACAAAAACTCTCAAAACAAACTCTTGATTATTCTGAATTGTTTTACATAGATATATTTAAAATGATTTATTACCGTAAAATTGTAATAAGAAAAAAATTAATTTATTAAATAGTGGAAAATTATGCAAACACAGCAATTTTCATCTTCATTAAGAACATGGATGTGTTTAAAAACTTGTGTTGCTTACTGGCACTAAGCTAATTCCTTGAAAGAGTTCAAACATAAGTTACTAAGAACTTTATTTGAGAAATAAAATTTTATAATACACCATAAAATCTCATCAAGTCAAAAATGTCAAAACACGAGACTCAGAGAATTAATAACACTAAAAAAAAAATTACAAAGCCATCTTAACAGCTCTTTAGAAATAAAAAGTAACATTTTCCAGATTCAAGAGATGGTTAAATGATTAATATAATGGAGGTTGTCTCAGGGGTTAAAAACGAATATTCAAACTTAATCTTAAAAAGCGGCAGATAAAATATAGACAGTAGGCTAACACTTCGCCAAAATAGGCCTCTAAGGTTAACAAAGAAATTAAGCAGCAAAGTGCAGGAGGCACTTTAAACGTTTCTTGGTAACTTTCTGGCAGAAGTGTCACATAAAAATAAAATTATTTATTACTATTTCAATGGACCCAAACATTGTTGCATTAAAAATGAAACAGCAATGACGGCCCGCATATCAGCAACTACTTGAAACAAATAACGATAAATTTATTTCCTTTTTAGATTAGGAGTAATAACTGGAAGAAATTGCTACCATATCAATATTTCTCTCAACGTTACGGGAGGAGTGATGAAAAAAAAAATTTACACAGAAATCTTTTCATTTAACCTTATCAGGAAACTGACCGGATGAGCATTCGTAGGATAAGAGACCACATTCATCTTTCAATAGATATTTGTTATTAACTCTATCCACTTAAAAAGAGTGAAAACTTTGTTCCACTCGTGGCGTCGAAGATGTTTACAAAGAAAATAAAAACTTATTTTTTTGTTTTTTAGCAGTAACACTTAACTAGATGGCAAACGGTCAATGAAGTCAAATTTTTGTAAGATGAAATCTAGAAGTTTAATGACATCTAATACCATACACATAACAAACGTGTATTTGATCATTTTTATGTAGAAAATCAAATTTGTTCAGAAAAAAGCTACACACCCTTTTAAAACCAATCCTTACAATAATATTTATATTTGTGTTGAAAGCATAGCAGCTAGTCACGGAATTATTCTGAAATGAAGTATAAATGAGCATCAGAAGATCAAATTCTTAAAACTATTTCTGATAATCAACTTTGTTAAGCGACAATCTCTCTAACATCCCCTGAAAATAATTCAAAGACCAAAACCACGAATGAATGAGCATTACCATTACTTTTTCATATATCTATTATATAATGCAGCGTTTCCCAACCTTTTTTGGCCAAGGCACACTTGTCGCGGGGAAAAAAAATCACGAGGCACACCACCATTAGAAAATGTTAAAAAATTAACTCTGTGCCTATATTGACTATAATAAAGTAATTCTCTTGAATAGGAATCAAATAAGCACAAAGAAAGTATTTTATAATTACTTTATTTTGAAATATTAAGTAAACAGAATAGTGAAAAATTACAAAATACTTTCAGTGTGAAACCTGGGCCTGTTTGGTTGAACACAAAGCTGATATTCTGGCTGGAATCGAAGAAAGACACACACGTAGCTCTTCGTCAACAGTTCTCAGTCTCTCTCTGTATTTGGTTTTCATAACAATCATGCTTGAAAAGCTAATCTCACACAGATACGTAGTGGAAAAAGGGAGCAATGTCAAAATAGCTTTGTTTGCCAGAAGGGAGAACTCCTTGGCAGTATCCAACCAAAAACTGTCCAAAGGTAGATCAGCAAATCTTAGCTTGCAACCACGATTTTGTCTCAGTTCAATTAGTTCCTCCTGCTCCTGTAAAGTCATTTCCTTTCCAACAACTGATGCTGAGCTATAAGGGTCCCTAACCCAGTCCAGGCATTCAGTGGAGACTGAAGAGAAATAAAATGACAACTTCTCCTCAAGAGTTTTTAAATGCTTAACTATTATCTCTCACAGTGCAGCAGTGTGAACACATTGCCATTGCATGGTGAGTGTGAACATTTCAAGATTGCCCCTTTCCACGTGTTGATGCCAGAGTTGCACCTTTGAACGGAATTCATTTATTTTATCTGTACTTGTAAGCAGGTTTTCATTTCGGCCTTGCATTCGGGTGTTCAATTCATTCAGATGATGAAATATATCTGCCAGGTATGCCAGCCTTGCACACCACTCATCACTTGCAAGCTGCTTTGCGTAATCTGACCCTCATTTGTCAGAAACATTTTAAGTTCCTCCCGCAGCTCATACACACGAACCAAGACCTTGCCACGCGACAACCACCGGACCTCCGTATGAAACAGCAAGGTTTTATGCTTTGCTCCCATCTCCTCACACAAAGCTGCAAATATGCGACTTTTCATGGGTCGTGACTTTACAATGTTTACCATGCGCACAACGTCATCCAACACATGAACTAAGGCTGATGGTAAAGTCTTGGCTACGAGGGCCTCACGGCACACCACGGTGCTTCAGACGGCACACGGAACAGCGGTTGGGAACCACTGATATAATGTATACGATAGCCGTCCATGAATTAGAATCGAAACTGTTATTTGAAAATTCAAATTTTTTCAACACTTACATCACACATTAACGATATAAAATAACATTTAATGATCTGAAATAAATCCTGTTGCCATCTACGATAAATCTGCGATTTAACATGTCCCCCTCTCTATAGGTTCCCTAACTTCACTTTAAAATGAATAATACCTTTATTTAAGATGTTTCTATTAAACTTTGCAGAGTGAGAATAAAATATAAAATAAATATTGGCAATTCCAAAGTGGTTAACACAAATTGTATAGTTTAATAAGTTACAACCCAATATAATTAATTATATTATTATTTTTGATAAATTGTGTTTCCGATTTTCCACTTCTGTTGACGAGAAGTTTAATAGATCAATAATCCTGGAAATTCAAATATGAAGATGTAAACACCTAAATTTTCATAACAAATAAATATGAACAGAAATGGAAATAGATTATTTTATCATCATTTTATTTATAGTAATCTAAATAAATTAAAATCGCTAACAGTAAGTTGATTTGGTTTGTCACTCTTACCACTTTCACACCCATGAACTAGTTCGGCAGGGACCTAGTTTAAATTGCATTGCAAGCCATTATGAGCTAACAAGCCTAAAGTGAAAGTCGAATACACGAATTGTTGAACTGAAAATTAACATTACAGCTGCCAGTTTACCATGTTTGCATTGATCAATGTGAAAGTCATCAACATTTGCTAAGCAAAGCAAGTTTCCAATACATGTCTTGTCATTCATCTCTACACAAAATATTTTCTAACAAATCAAAATAAACAAGTCACTGGCTAGGTACTGGCACTGAGCTTCAAAAAATTAATTTTTTTCTTACTTTTTCAAAAAAAAAAAATTTTATATTAAAATTTTAGTTTTTCAAAAAATTAAATGAAACCTAAAAAAAGTTACTTTTGCTTCCGATCATATTTTGATTTGTAAAACTATATACATAATTAGTCGCTAAAAACAAAGAAAAATGCAAAAATATTGCAGTCTATTAACCCATTGCGTCACAGCTAGGTAGGATGTTCAACAACGGAAAAAATTGCGAAGTTCTTAAAACATTATGAAGAGCGATGAAAATACTGTCTTCACGCGGCAGAACTTCCATCAAAATTGCAAATTTTCCAACAGAAAAGGTGATTTCTCGGCACTTTGATGCGTAACCAAATGGACAGTACACGATGCATGACAATCAGAGAAAGCACCTTGTCGATTTCACTTCATCCTCAGACCGTGAAGAATCATTGTAGATGTGATGCAACCGCCGAGAATGCAGCTACTGACAAGCCAATTCTGAGATTATTTAGAGATGCACTATGAATTAAGCATGCGGGATCAGCCAAACAGAACGATTAGACTGCTTTATGACCATCTTGCCTATTTTATTTATCCTCCGAGGATGAGTTGGCAAGAAAGCATCCTTTGAAACAGGAAGCATCTATTTTGTTTCAGTCTAGAATCAGACTTACACTACCAAGCAAGTTTAATCTGAATTGTTGAATTGAAAATTTATTTGAATTTATGTTTACATATTTTAACTAGCAACTGATCTTAAATAAGTAGTTTCTTCTTAACTTTAAATATGAGGGAACTATAATAAAGTTAAATTTTAAGCACTTAAGTCATAAGCACTGTCAAATTTTTAACGTGAATCCGATAAATTCGACAAAAAGTTTCAATAGTGATAGTGTATCTTTCAACTTTATACATACAAACAAATCAATATCTAAATTAAACAAATGCAATCTAACAGATCAAATTAATCACCTTTATATTATTCAAAAAAAAAAAAAAAAAAGAAAAAAGAAAACTGTAAATTATGAATTGTATTATGTTATGCTTTATACTTTCCAACGTTAAGTTTTAACCCTTCTCCAATAAACTAAAGCACTCATAACAATGAAAATTTACATTAATTGTACAGAGAAATTTTTAAATTAAATTTCTTCACTTTATAAGACCCTAATAAGCTTTAAATTTTCACCAATTATTTTAAGTAACGAATTTTATATGAAAAAGCTCGATAAAAAAATTTAATGAATCGTGAGACTATAAATTAATCTTCATTTGAATGAAATAAAGAGTATTAAAAGCAGTTTTTTAACACTAAACATAACGGGGATTTTTTTTATTCGGCAAAATTAATGGGAAAATGGGTCAAATGACCTCTTTCGGTAATTTTAGTGTTAAAATGCAATTTATTTTACCGTTCAACGCTCATTTTTATGCACATAATTAGACTGGGACCTATGGTTTAAAATGGATTCCGAATTACTACAAACATTCAAGGTGGGATTGGAACACACGAACTGTTGAACCAAAGGCAAGAACGCTAAGCATTCGGCTACCAAGCTCGGCTCTTAAAATGTGGATCGCGATAAACTAATTTAATAAATGAAAAATAAACATTGTGATTTCTTTTGGTGTTCATTTACTTATGATTTTTTTTAATGTTACGGAATATTTTAAAACATATGACTCTACAAATAATAAAAGTGTGTTAAATAAATTAATATAATTTTAAATATGCTACCGTAACTAACATACAGATACCTAACTAACAAACATATATGCATAAATATACTAACATAAATAACATTTGTAATGGTAGTACTAATTTGAATAAAAACAGGAGAAAAACCAATGCACAATTCTATTAGGCAAAATTAGTTTCCAAAAAATGATTTAGAAATTAAAAAAAAAAATTTTTTAAGTGAAAAATATTAACTGTTGAATATATAAGGGATCAGTGATGTAATATTTCGAACCATTAAATAATTAGCAATTTCCAGTAATTTGGATCGGTCTAAAAATAAATTTGTAACTGAAAAACCATTGAATGTAGAGACGTTATAAATGAGTAACACGGAAACAAGTTTCTACGTTCTTCTCGCTATTTATCATTTTGACTCCACTAAATCGACATGAGAAAAATAAAGATAAAAATGCGCTGCAAACAATTTTTAGTTGTACTTTAATTTGTTTAGTATCAATTTCTTTTGTTTTGAGAACATTTAGATTATTTAGCGACAATAGAAAATCAAACATAAAGCACATTGACATTTAAAAAATATCTGATGTTACTAACCGCGCTCACGAATCTCTTTATATCCAGGTGTTACCCAGTCAAGAGCAGATGTTACAGCCATGAAGAAAAACCGTTGAACAAGAAAGCGTCGAAAATGAAAAATGACATTCTGTTTATGCCGGCAGTACAGATCTTTTAACGAATACGTCTTTATTTCGACGATTGCAATAAATTTTCATGAAGACGTAAAAAAGCCATATCAAATAGATTGTATAAAATCAATGAAACATAATTTTATTATTAACACTAATTTTGTTTTTACAATTTTATAAGAGAGGAAAAGAAATATTAATAGAATATAAATTCAGAGAATTTTAACCCTTTGGAGAAAATTTGTAATTAAAAATAAATTCTTTATATAAGTCACTAATTAAAAATACAAACATTTCATTACAAATTTCTGTTTATTCAACAATTAACTTCTATTAGTTTTTTTGGATTGCAAATTTATGATTAAAAAATTGCCCTAAGAAGATTAATTATTTTATAGAAATAAAACAAAGTTAAAAATAAAGAGAAAATCCTTCTCTTCATATGTATTCAGAAATAGTTTAAAGATAATGCATACTTAAAATACTTTTTTGAAACTTTTAGCTATAAAACTTCAATAAAATTAATGAAATACAAAAATCTGCCACTTTCAAAATCAAGAAATCGTTTAATTTTCCATAAATTAAAATTTTATTTCGACATTTTTAATTAATTTATTTTATTATTTAATTAATTTACTTATTTTTTGCTTAAAAAATTTAATTAATAGATTTCCGTTTTTAAAACTGGAAAATAATTTGTAAAAAATAAACTGAAAAAAATTCGATAATAAAACTGACTTCATTTTATAAATGTTGATATAGTTGATTACGTTAAAAAATATTTGAACACCTAGAAATATTTGGTAGAAACATCTTTGAAATTAGCAAGTAAATTTCATTTTATAATTCATGAAAATGATCCAAATCGTGTAGTTCGAATTTCAAATATTTGCTGAATAACTCTTAAAAAAAAAAAAAAAGGCTACATGCTGCTATTATCAAATTCAAATCTCACCATATATTTACAAGTATTTATGAAAGGTGAAAAACCAGCGAAAACTTGAGTATATATAACTCTCTCTCAAACACACGCCTTTATCAAGAGAGCTCCGGAAGTACATTTTGTGTGAACTTCCGTATAACATGTGTAAATAGGAGAAAATCTTTTGTAAAAAGAGTATTAAATCTCTCGGCAAAGAATGCGACAGGACAGAAGTCACGTCTAGCAGAAAATACTCCCGATAAAGGCAGAAACATGGACAGAATGTGAAACGTGGAATGGTATTTTGCTCTTATACTGAAATAACCATCAGTTAATCAGCCACTACTCGAAAAACAGTAAAATCCCAATGATTGAACCATGATAGTGACGGCAATATCCTACATACAGAGATCATTCTGAAAGTTCGGAGGATTATCTCTCCGGCTGAGCATCCCACACGATTTCCACGGGCAACTCAAATTTAGCAAAATATGTATTTTTCTTGCTTTATTGAAGAGCGTATTCAGCGTTTTCACCGTTTTTCCAGTCTTCAACATTTTATACATTTTACTTTTTTTATATTATGTTATAAATAGAAATTAACAGTAATTCAATTTAAATTTATAAAAAAAAAAAACTGTGCTAAATATCTCAAATTAGTTTTTTTGACAGCTTAAATTTTCAAGGTGAAAATCTAAGCTGTATTTTGTATAAAAAATATTTTCTAGGAAAAATATGCAAATTTCAATCTTTCAATATATATATATATAACGTGACATTTTCTGTTTACAAATCGAGCAGTCAGAGGGTTAAGAAGGTTTGTCTTCTCACCGCTATTAAAGGATCCAGTATGCGTGAGATGATTTTTCAACAGCTTGACCAACTTTATTCCTGCCTCAATCGATAAAAAAGCGCGTGAAATTGACATTAGTCTTTTTTACAGATTCATTTGTGCATGTAATAAATAAATAAATATATATATATACCACTTGAAATTACAATATTTTCCCTTTACAAAGGTACTAGATAATACGAATGATTTAGAAACTAGGTATTTGTAAGAGTATTCATAATATGTTAAAATAGATTACATTATTTTTATTTTAATGTCAAATAATAATTACCATTATTTATATTTTTGTGGATGATATTATAGTGGAATAATCTTAATAAAAAACTATAATTCAGTCTTTGTTCATCGTATCTACTCTTTTTTTTTTTTATTATTTAATGTCATAACTCCCTCAGTATAAACAATTAAATCAGATAAAAATTGGGATGTTTTCCCTCACATACTAGCATCCGTGTTTAAATAGAAACAAAATATACTATAAAAGGAGAAAAAAACTATCCGAAAATTATTTAAATATTTAGTTTTGAATTAGATTTACGAATTGCAACAAAAGAGAAAACTCAAATTTAAAGGGAATAATACTAATAGTTCCGATAATTAATTTTATAATTAAAAGTTTTACATTTCATAAATAACAATGCAACACCGATATTTAATTCTAGATCAGAGAAGCATAGATCATTCAGTTTCCGCCATGTTAATATAATTTATTAATTTCTTGCTTTGGTAATATTCAAGTGAAAAAATTAAATGAGGCATGCAAAATTCATTTAAAAAATAGAGAATATTAAGTAAATACGAAATATAAATCTATCATATATTTTTTTCCAACGTATTTGCTGATAAACTATATAGCAGAACAATTTTAATATGCTTTGAGTTTGCCTTAATGCATTACATATGAAAAGTTCTTTCGAATATCTGATACGGAAATTAGAACTTCCTCTATAGTGTCATCAGTGATTAAATAAAAATCCACAGCTCAACCACTTGGCAAATGGTCAACTACATCCTTACATTGCAACAGTAATAAAATAAACTGTCGAAGATTAGATAACGTCGATCACCAATTGAAAGTACGCTGCGTTAGTTCAAATTCAGTCATTCAAACATGATATCAGAATCACTCAGCTTACTTCTGCATTACAAAAAATAATTTAACAAGAAAATTGCAGTTTTTCAAACATTCTTCACAAAACAACGATTAGTACCCAAACTTTATATCAAGATTTTTACAATGATACATTTTTAATACAAAAAGCACTAGACATCTTTTCTACTTCATGGTCACTTTTTACGTGTGAAGGTAATTTGACAGAAACACATACATTTAGATGGAGATTTCGAATATTTAGATTGTCTTATTTGTATATTTTAGAATTTTTCTTTCACATTTTGATGTGCTAACTTTTTTTCCATCAAAAATCAAAATTTATTATTTTTAAGAGTGTATATATTATAATCAGTAACAATTGCGATTAATCAAACTATCATTACACTAAATAAATAAATTAATTAATTAAATAAAAATAAATATAAAAAAATTAAAAAAAAAAACGTGAATTTTTAATTTGGAGTAAAATTGAAAAACGTTTAGTCATGTTGCTTAAAAATAAAGCAGTATATATTTTACTGCATAATCCAGAATAAATTCATATTTCAGTAATTTTTACTCTTTTCATTCATTTGACTCACACTTTTTGAGCCTGAATTACTTTGAACTCATGCTTAGACTGATTTTGGGTTATTAAAAATGAAATATAATGGTGAACGCAAAAAATGCTCCAATTCATTTTGCAAGGAAACAACTAAAATAAGGTATATTAGCATAAAAAGTACAATCTATTAATATAGTTTCCAAAAACGAATTTTTTTTTTCGTTATAACAATGTTTATATTTTTTCAATTTAATAAGCAATAAAAAAGGTAAATATATCTTACATATATATTTGATCTATAATTATAAAAAGAAATTTATGAAACTTTCCAAATAACGATATTTATCCGTTTTAGTTAATTTCTTTTTCAACTTTGGTACCAAGGTCAATGATTTTCGCATGCAATAAAACGGAAAACTGAATATTTAAGTAGTTAAAAGGTAATAATTAAGTACTTTGTGAATAAGTCGTGGGATAATTATTGTGACAATTTCTTTTAAATTGCATCCTGTGATATTCTAATTTAAAATAAATTTAAATCAAAACCATGTTTCTCAACGTTTGGATCAACATGCTGTTGGTATGTTGTAATATTTTTATATACTCGTAAAACAACATTAATTAAAAGCAAAAATGAACATTAACTTCAACTGCACTCCATTTTACACTGCCATTCACTTTTATTTTGACACAATTTAAAATCTTCATTCTTTTTTAAATTATTCGAGAACTTAATTTATTTTTCCCATTTGATTAAGTTTTTTTCTCGTGAAAATCATTCCTTTAATGAGTATGAAATCATGGTACGACCAGAAAAATGATAAAAGGTATTGGACTAGAATTGACAATATAACAATTCAATAAAATATTTATTCGCTATACGTTTTTCATTTTCATATAAAACGATATAACTATCTGAACAATCCAATAGTATAAAATTAAATTATAATAATGAAGTGTGCAACCGAATAGCGGAAGACTGTTATAAAAAAATTTGAGCATTCGCTTACGAATAAGCCTTTAGAAAGGGCTTCACAATTAATCCTACCAATAGCTCTTCCTGTTCATGTGTTGCAAGAAAGGAAAGCAATGAAGTAACCACATAAACAAACATTTACTCAGTAAAAAGAAGTCAATATCCTTTTTTCATAGTTTAACAGTGGTTAGCATCGAATCTAAAACCTTCCATTCCGAAGAATGCAGTCCTATCTAAGATAAGGTCAGCACATATCAGGTGCATTTAAATTTGGTGCTTATTAAGCCAAAAATATTTGACTAAAAAAAAATGAACGGCGAAATTAAAATTCTAATCTTAAAAAATGCAATCTTATAAAATCAATTACTACATGATAAAATAATTTTAAAATAAATTTTTACTTGAAAGAAATAAAATATCAGCAAGTTTGTAAATTAAAAATGCTATGACGAAATTCCAACTGAATGTAACAAAAATTTGTACACACGCGAAAAGAGAACTAATGAAATCAAATCCACATATTGCTGCAGAAAATTTAAAAATATTTTTGAATATGCATAAATTTAAAAATCCTACATTTTCGAAATTCTTCAATGGTTAAAATAATCATTATATAGTATTTCATATAATTTGTAGCAATTTAGTTTTTATCTATTTTAGTATAACAAAGTATCTGTCAGGCTTTTTTTACTGTTATTTATACATTAATCTCTCTCTTTTAGTATATCAACATAATAAAATTTGAAGTAATATGTAGTTGACTTTACTGTGAAGATCAAATGCAATTACAATAACAATAGTTTATATAGATCAAAGATATATTACGGCTAAATTAGATATATTTGGCACTCTACAGCAATTTTTTTGCACACGAGGTCTAATTACACCGAGAAGTTTGCAATGAAACACCACTATAAAGACTATTTTAAACAGTGCATGGCTCATCAAGACTTAGTAGTAGGCCAGTGTTCTTCAGATCATTAGGTTCTGGATTTGATTGCAGAAACTGTTGAACAGGAGATGCGCTTGTTTTCACGTACACAACATTCATCAGTCCGGGAGAACACTCGGAAGTTTACAGATTTTCATCCCTAACGACAAGTGAATAGGAGTGGCTATCTATGAAATATCCGATTTACGAGGACGATATTAAAATGCCAAACAACAGCTTTCGGGAGTTATACCACTATGCGCTATTAAAGCCCGAGGTGCGACTCACATTCACAAGAAGTTGCCAAATCACAGAATACACCAGAAATAAAAAAAAAAGTATGATTCAAGTTGATTTGACTATATTGTAATTCGAAAATGAAAAACAATTTCTTTCACTATAGAAGGAAAATCTTTTTTAATTCACTAAAATTGAAAAATTTTCAAAAAAGCCTTATTTATATCTTTTTGATAAAAATATATATATATCAGTAGATTTTCAAATATTTTTCATTAATCTTTACAATGCGATACAATTTTCTCATAGAAAGAAACAAATTTTCAAAAAGAACAGGGCTGCAAAATCATTTGAAATTATCCGAATAATAAAAGCCAGATTTATTGATTTAAAAATTTTCTGGTATATCTTATAAGGCCAAATGTAGTAGCATTAAAAAAAAAAAAAAAAAAAACTCTCAATTTATATTTTATGATTAATATTCTTGATACATTACTTTTACTTCTTAAACTTTTATTAACCAATTCCCAAATCAAACGAGCTATTTTTTCCCTCTTCCTCGGAGGGTAACGTGATTACTTTCGAAAAATCCAGCATTTTAATTTTTTCGAGTGTCAAAAAGTTTTCCTCGAATATTAATTGTGATTTTTCAAACAAAAGCGTATGCATAAAATAATTTCGAAATCAAAATTACCTTTGAATTTATTTGCTTTAGATAATGCATCCCAATTTTGAACAGTATCCAAGGTTAAGTAAACGAAACTACGTCATCTTTAAGATATTAGTCCATAGACTAAAACTGAAAAACAACTCGGAGGTTTTCCCGCAGAGTCGAGAAGGAAAAATGAGCTTTTATCAAAAAAAGAACATTACTAATACAAACAGCAGGTGCGAGAAATAGTCACACATATAAACAATAGTCAAAAACTTAGAGATTAAATACCTTTAGCATACTAAAGACTGAAATGCGAAATAATTTTTTTGGAATGTATCACCTTAGACAACTTTTTAACAATCCATGTCAATATCCGGTATAAGCGAATAATCAAAAATGATTGTTTTATTTATAAAAAAAACAAGTCTTGTTCAAATAGATTTAACAAAAAATATTTTTTTCATCGAAAAAATTATTCTGGTCACAAGGATTACAATGAACGTCTAGTTCTTAATGAACAAAATTAAAATTTGAGTAACAAACGAGAACTTCTATAAATTTTCAGTTTCTCCTTCCAAGAAAGGCACACACGTTAACACTTTTAATTTACTTATTTTGAATATACACAAATCTCTTCAAAACACATTTTAATTTATACTTTAAAGGGCATCGGCGTTTAATAAACTGTTATTTATAAAACATCTGCTTTTAGCACACGATCGGACACAAAAGATTTTCGTATTTTCATTCAGATCTTCTAATCACTAATAATTATTAAAATATTTAATTTACAATAGAGAAGTTTTTAATATGCAGATGTCAAAAACATTTTGAAATTTAAATAAGATATTTTATGGTTTCAGAACTACAAAATAAAAATTATCAATTGATAAAAATTAACAAATATAAATTTAAGAATGCAAAATATTTAACTAAATCCTTTATTTACAGCAGAAAATATATCTAATGAAATAAGATAATTTACATACTAAAATAAAATTTAAAATAATTTACATCAACTTTCAACATTTTAATATTTTTTATAGCATTTCGTTTTGTGTATAAGAAAGTTTTGAATTTTTTTCTTTTTTTAGGGTTAGTGAGTGTTACAATGAAGTTTATTTTTATATAATAAAACATGTAATGTTAAATTATTATATAAATTATAATTTTTATATTATATAAATTATTTATGTAATATAAATTTTATTTTATATAATTTTTTTCTTTGCAACCTTATTTTAATGCCATTTTCTTATATGCTATTTCTTTCCTCTAATGATTAGCAAGAAATTAAATTTTAAAAAAATTTGCTGTGTTTTATAGTATTTGATAATTTGTTTTTCTAGAAATTAGTAATTATTCTATGTAATGATTTATTTTAACAATTATTTAAATAAATAATCAAACCAGTAAAAAAACAAAATCTTAAATTAAAAAACATGATCATTATAAAGAACTAATGCAAAAATTTACTCAGAATCAAATTAACATTTAAGTTTTATCTGAAAAGAAAGTCAGTTATTTCTATAAAGAAAAAAAATTATCACAAATTTAAGCTTAATTCAAAATGAATTTGCAAAAAAATTATTAATTAACAATAGAATTTTATAGTATAGAAATGACTAGCCTGAAGCATCAAAGAAACATTCAAAAATGTATTTTAAAAATATTAATTTGACTGAGAAACTCTTCCAAGTTTCTAAAATTCAGTTTTAAAGCTTTTTCAGGGACATTCAAATGTAGGTTTCATTCCTACTATTCAACACTATCATTATGTTAATTCAATATTAAATATTTATCCCAAAAACATAAACTTTCTAGAAATAACTAAATGTACATGAGACAATATAAACTAATGCAATATATTTTATTATTTGTTGTATTTTTTCTCCAATATAAAGACTTATGATTTTCAAATTTAAACTTTAAAATTGATCTTTATTCAAAAGAATTAAAATTAAAATTTACTTATAAATTTAGTAAAATGTGTTTAAGAAATTTGAGAATGTTACTATAATATTCATCTAAATCATTTAAATAAAGTTTTATTGAAGTAATAATTTAAATCAGTTTAAATAACCAATAGCTTGTGGGATTGTTTCAATACATCCAAAACAATTAATTTATAAGAAAAGTTGGCTTTATTTTGATTATGATTTTAAACCACAATTAATTTGGCCCCCTTTTCTATGTTTCTATTGTAATTGCTAGCAACTTGGTTCAAATATATTAACTTATTTTTTTAGATTAGCAACACAGACAGGTTTTATATTCTACAGTAATATTAATACTAACTTAATCATAAGATTTATTTAAGTTATAAGCAAGAATACAAACTAAAAAAATTTCTGACAGACTGAATTCTAAATATGAACCTATTTGTAATAACACTTTGAAAAAAAAATTAGATAATAATTCTATAAAAATATTCATATATTATGTTTAAGAACTTTTAAAAAACGAATTCAGCAATTTTGGGTACATTTACAGATTTTTTTTCAATTAAAAGTCAAAAGCATTTCCAAATGCAATAATATGTTTTTTGTAAGTTTGACACTTTGTGTATCTAAAGGAAGATTTGAGTTGATTTGTTATTTTATTTATTTATTTTTATTTTTTTGTCACATTAGAACTAATTGGACTAAAATCTGTTTTAAAGTAGATTTTAAACTACTAATAAACATTCATGAGTCTGCTTAAAGTCAGTCAATCTGACAAATTTAAGTCCAAAGAACTCATTCTGCAACTATATCAACTATACAATAAATAAGGCATATTATCATCAGCAACATTGGCACGACAGCCCTTTGTGGACCTGGGCCTTCCTCAGAAGCTTTTCCCAATCTGCCTTTCTCCCAGCAATTGATCTCCAGTTCTTTACTTTTAGGATGGCGAAATCGTCATCTACAGTCTTTCCATCTTTTTTTGGGCCTTCCTGTTAGTCTTTTATTAAAGGGGGTTACATTAAAAACTTTTAATGTTGTTCGTTCTGGGCTCATTCTTATTACCTACCCTGCCCATATCATTCTGCTTAGTTTTATAGACTTGATAATATCATTGTAAACAAGGAATATATAAATTATTAATTCCAACTTAAGTCAACAAAGAAAATTTTTCACTTTTATTAAATAGTTACTTTTTATTAAATAATAACAATTAATATATATAAATATGTATATACGCAGGACAGAATCAGAATATTGAGTGATACTGATTGTATTTATTCCTAAATTTACATCCTGCAAAATACCTTATATAAGAAAAATGTTTTCTTCCATTTAAAACTAAATTTAATTAATGAATTAATATTTGAAAGATACAGTATTAGCATCAAATGTTATCCACTACAAGTTTAAAAAAAAATTTATTTGAACTTCAGTGGATGAATAAAAAGTATTTTATTAACAATTGAAAATTTGAACAGGATATATAATTATACAGTAGAGGAAGTAAGAACTGAAAAATTAACTAACTATAATTCTACTTCAGGTAAAAATATTACAATTTAAGAATTCAGAAATTAATGATGAATTTTAACTAAACATTTCTTGTAATTGACTAAAAGTTGACCATAACCCATCAAATTTCTTTCTGCTATTTCTTTAAGTTTTCACTGAAAAAAAATTCATAAATTGGACAATGATACTTCCGCAAAAATAAACAAAAATATTATTAGCTAGTCTTAAAGAAGTCTTCTACTTCAAGCGTAACTTTAGTGTGAAATAATATGTATAAATGATGTAAGACTGTGTGAAATTTCAAATGAAATATTTGTACTTACATACTCCAACATATAAAAAATATGACATAGTATAATTTTAAAAAAGAGCAGGGAAACAAATTATAAGTCACTGACAGATTAAAACGGACACTTTTTAAATAACATCTCAATAGTTTAAAATAATTACAGAATTGTTCAATTTATGCATTCTTCTTAACTCAAAAGAATATTCAAATTAAAATAAATATTCACATAAATTTAAAGAAGTTTATGACATGAAAATAAAAGAAAAATTCAAAAAGTAGATAAGTGAAGTAAGTGCCTTGTAAGCATTTCCTAAAAAGTTTGTTATCTTGAGACATAAGTCATTAATTAAGTTTCATAAGATCTATTTCTATTGTAATATATTATATATTCCTATAACATTATAGTATAAGATTTTGAAATATATTATAAATAATGATTCTTTCAACTAATACAAAGAAAAATGATATTTAAATGCAAGAACATAAATAACATATATCATAAATATATGCACTTCTGAATTATAATTGAAGGAAATAGATCATTGACTAAAAGTAATTTTATTACTTAAGCAATACTACATCAATATCTGAAAATATAAATTAGTTTTATAGATCCTTGCATTTGCTCAGATACTCGGAGATTCAATAACCACAGAATGTTATCATATAATTAAAAACTTAAAAAACTAAAACTAACACAAAATAGTGTAATTAACAAATAATAGTTTAGTATGTAAATCATGTGATGCTAAATGAATATGGTAAAATATTAAGGGAGTTTAAACAAAACAAATACAACTTAATTTTTTCTTTAAAATAATTTCAGACACCTCTTAATAAAGTGAAGATATAACATCTCAATATGAAATGTTAATTTTCAGTTAATGAAGCAAAATATATACTGTCTTATAAACAAAAAATTTGAAGAGACAAAATGTTATTCCATTTTGAATTGAAATATTTATTATAAAATGAAGTTGTCATAATTATTTGGAGTTAAAGTAATGGGTTAAAATGTTTCTTACATACAATAAATGCAATGAGAAATGTTAAACTTTTTAGTTTAAATCATGTAAATTTAGAAATGACATAAATAAAATTTTTAGAACATTATGTAGTAGAGTTGCCCAACAAATGAAGCTTTGGCTGACTAAGTAGAACTTGCTTTCAAATGAAACTCAATTTAAATAAATCAGTTTAACCATTAATAGGCAACTGCATTAAAAGATAGTTCCATCTCTCATTTATGTTTGATGAAGATGAATAAATTGTTGAATAAGCAATACTCAATAACTATTGCTCAGGTGATTATTTCACACGTTCAGACAGGACAAAAATAAAATCTTGTCAAAATTCCTTGCTGTGTAAACTGAGCTTATACTTAAATGCTCGTACGAAAAGAAGTTTTTGTGCAACTCAGATTGAAATTATATAGACTTTAAAAAGGTTCTATCTTATTTGGAAAAATTTTCTAAAACAAAATAAATACACGCAAAACGTAGTAACAAAATAACAAAACTAAAAATGCATAACTATAAAAAAAGCACATATATGAAAACAATAAAAAACAAATGAAAACACTATATGGTATGACATGTCATACGACTCCAACTTTAAGTTTAGCAAAAACACCTTCTGAAATTAGTCTTTCTGTTACTACTCATTTTTCCTATTTATCTATGCATAGAAAGCTTAGATAAAAGTTATATATAAACTTACCCAATAAGAGTAATTTAACTTCACGAGCTTGACGTTCTCCATCTGCTCTCAGATCTTTGTCAATTTTTTTGGATCTTTCTACGGCTTCTTTATCCGCAGCAGAACTCACAGCACAACCCATATTTTAAAATAATACAGGATATTTAAGTGAAAGTCAATTAACGTCAATGATATACACCGATCAGCAGTGGTTTTTTTCATCCATGTTGAAAAATATACGCAGATACCGGTAGAGGCAACGCTTGGTTTGTGAATAAATTTTGTTGAAAGAACACAACTGTAAGAGCACACAAATGGAAATCCGAACACGTGTTTGTTGCAAAAATAAACCACTAATGAAAATAAATAAACTAAATAAAAAGTTTTCTAATCGTTAGCGTCCACAATTTTCCACACCCTGCTTCTTCGAAAGATAATCACTAATGCCATGCCATTAAAATAACGAAGACACTAAGGAAAAAAAAATATCAAATAATAAAAAAATAAAATACATAATTTAAATGAGAAAATTATTGAAAAGTAACAATTTCACCATCTAAATATTTTTTATTGGCTATAATAGTTAATTAACAGTTTTATTGCAATTTCTTAGACATTTTCAAGACAGAAAAGCTAAGCGAACTGAAATGAAGTAAAAACCATTGAAAGATTTATCTGAAAACAAAACTAAAATTCAGAGTGAAGAATCGTCTGCTAAAGCAAAAATTATGCAGATTTCAAGCTGAAAATAATCATGTGTATTAAATTATCTTAAAATATAAAGAAACTAAAAAATGAACATACTATAATCTTTGAATTCAATAAAAAATATATGCGTTACTGTGTAAAGTGAAAATTAGTTTACCCCTTGGTTTTGTGAAAAAGTTGGCGATAAAATTTAATTTTTCTGGTAACCCTGATATTTTTAGTGCTTTGAATAATATAGTTTTAGGGTTGCTATTAAGCTTTTGGTGCCAATCATTGCATAAGAAAATAGCCAAAAACTCAAAGCATACCATAAACTTTACCCAATTTATTCTTAATCTTAGTATTATCCATGATGTGAAAACTTTAGCTTTTTATCATGTATACTTACAAAATTTATTTACTTTATATTCGTGCAGTAACATTCAATTATACAGTACGGTTTTCATTTAACTATTAATGAAGACTTTAAAATATTCTTTTCACTTATATTTTTTTCTCTACTATTTGTGTCCTTTATTCATTATTTCGGTGAAAATGCGCTTTAGGTCCCCTACTCTGCCAACTTGGCGAAAGTGTGCTGTGGGTCATGTACTTGGCGGGTTTTCAAAAACGCTGTTGCCATGGGGATAATGGAATACGATTTTTAACGGTTTTAAACTAATTAGCAACCAATGAAAATGACCGATTTTTCAAACTAAAACTAATTAACGACCAATGAAAATGCTAAAAGAAAAAACTAATTAATGAGCATGCGCGAAAAAGCGCAAATTATTTTCTCCGGAGGTTGCCATAAAGAGCTCATTGGGTATAAAAACGTCTGGTTTACCACGCTTGGTGCATTTATCGCCAAGTTGGCAGAATAGGGTACCTAAAGCGCAGATTAACGATTATTTCCTCTTTTAGAATAATTTTAACTAATAATAAATAGTTGAACTTAATTTTTTTTACCAAAGACACTTTTAATAAAAAGTATTGGGCTGTATCCCAGTGTACGGTACGCTATTTTTATACAATTAATATAATTATACAATATACAATTAATATAATTATATAATATAAAATTATATTATTTTATACAAATAATATAATTTTATACAATATTATATACAATTAATTATAATTGTATATATGCGTATCGTACAAGGAGGGTACCATTCACTGGGAATTAACCAAGTATTGTCTTTTTTTTATTTTCTTAATTATTTGAAGTTATTATGTAAATTGTTGCCAAAAATACTTGATTGAGAATTAAATTTATTCTCAAATTCAGTTTCAAATTAGAAATGTTCAATAAAATTATATTATATTCAATAAATTCTAGATATCTTATATGGAAAAGGAACATTAACATTCATAGTTTATCCAATATTTCATTATTTTTATTTTACATTGGCTAATGTAATATAAAAATTCAACAAGATATGGAGGTTGCATTTCTGTTGGTGTTTGTCAGGAAGCTTTCCATGTTTTCTCTCAAAATTTGCAAATATAACTAAGCTATTTATAAAAATTACTTCCAGGATGCTGTATACAACAAACCTTGCAAACACTCAAGTATTTTGCAACAGTGGTTGACTATTAGGCTGCCCACTATACTACTTAATCAAATGCTTACTTTATCTTATCTTATATTTATTATTAGGAAAATCATTGAGTTAAGAAAAATTTTACTGTTGTCTAGTAAAGCAAATTGTGTGTTTAAAATTTTTTTTTTAACATTTAAACTTAATATCTAACATTTATCTAATTTTAAAGACATTGATTTTTTCCATACAAATAAGATTCAAAATAACTGATAAACTTTGGAAAGGATATTATATGTAAAATTTTGTGATAATTGTTTATAGGCAAGAGAAATTATATCCATTACTTTATATATGTGTGTGTGAATAAACTCTTAAAATAAGCAATCCCAAACTGAACCAAAATAAAAAGAAAAATTTAATGACTAATAAAACATTACTTTGTCAATTACAAAAGCATTTGACACTTTGTGGATTAAAATTTTATTCCAATTATTTTTCATTGAACAGAATCTGGACAAATTAGACAGTATCATTCAAAATTGAAATATCGAAAACTATTTCTAAATTAATTTTTCTTTTATTACTTGTGAAGATTGTGTTATAAATTAAAAACAAAACCATACGTCAATAAATTTATAGTTGAGGAAAAAACTAAAGTAAATTTTATTTTTTTAACTTTAGTGTATAAAAACATACCTGGATATGTTTTTTGTAAATATTTCATAATATATATCTAAATTATTTTACAATTTTTGTTCAGTTTTTAGTTATTAAGATTTTAGGAAAGAATATTTCATTTTCTTTTCTCGTATTTAAATAACTTAAAATTTTACTTAATTACTTATTACTAAAGTAATTAAGTAAAATTTTCTAAATAGTAGAAGTAATATTTCTGTAAAAAATCAAATATTTTACTTTTTCACACTGTACAATATTTTTTACTACTGCATCTGATATAAATCGATAAATGACTAAATATATTAAAAAGGTAAACTATATAGTATATCCTTATCATTTATTTTTAATATAAGAAAAACTGAAAATGTGAGAAAAGCTAGTACTAAATATTTTATATTTTGACAAATTCAGTATCAGCATCCTAATTAGTTAACAAGTAGAGTATCATAAGATTAATATATAAAATATTTGCTTTTTAGTTTTTTAGCAGCTTTATGTTTTTAACTACACCTATATATAGATTTTTAACTTCATTTAAATTTTTTCTCGTATTTAAATAACTTAAAATCAACTTGTTCAACTGAGCAGAAATAATAATCAATTTTTACTAAAATCTAGTTCTTGAAATTATGATTCCACTGAGCAATTGTTTAAATAGATAATATTTTGTTAAAGACATAACTTTAATTAAACTCCAGCATATAATACATCATAAAAAATGTATGTAAATTTATTTTTATTTTCTCTATAACAAATTTATATTTTAATATTAAGAAAACAGCAAAGTTTCACAAACTTTAATTAATCAAAATAATTTCAAATTATATTTAAATATTCCAAAATCTTGCAATTTTTTATAAACATTTCAATAAGAAAATTAGTTTTACATGTATTTATCAAACTAATTTACACACACATATTCATTAAATGTTATACATTTTTTGTAATGAGTACTTACTCAAAAAAATTAAAGCTACATAATAATTTTACTTCACTTTATCTTTTGAGAATATTAACATTTTTATAGAACAATCTTTTACATTAACATATGAGATAAATTTGAATGTTTAAGTGGTATTTAATTTAACTTTAAGAAAAATCATAACAAAATGGACATGAGGAATGGATTCTATATTTTTATCACAATCGTGTAAATTTACTTTTTATCAAGAAAAAATTGTATTTATATACTTCTTTTAAAAAATAATTATTTAATTTATTCATAAAATATGTTTTTAAATTAAAAGTAGTTTTCTGCTAATGATATACAACCTAATATTTTGCTTTCTAATATGCAGATTCCATTTAAGCCAATTTTTCTACAAGTTAGATTAAATTCAGTAATATTTAGAAAAAAAAATTTGTTTCCCCTTTCCTTGTAATGGCTTGAAAAATCATACATTTATTTCAATTTCCTTAATAAGTTGTCACAACTTGTATTTTTAGAAGATTAATACAATATTTTAAAATTTTTCTTCTTTAATTTTTTCCCAAATAATAAAATACATTAAATGACTTATTGGGGGAAAAATAAATTAACAAATTCCATGCTTCAAAGAAAAATTCATATTCAAGTTTTAAAAACATGGTTTTACTTTGTTGAAGAAATTAAACAAGTTCATCCCACAACTTTTAATATAAAGTATCCTGAACATATTTTTGATCATTGAGGTTTTTTTTATACAAAAATATCAAAAGCTGAAAATTCTTATGTTAAGTATAAAAAGAAAATATTAAAAAATATGTAAAAGTAAATACATTTTCATTATAAATAAAAATGTCTGCTCTTAACTTGGTTTATGACTATATTATCATGTTTCATTCATGAAGGGTATTTAAACAAGACCAAAGATTTTTGTTGGATTCTGAATCACTACAAACAAATCTTGATAGTAAGTTTTCAACCTATAAACTTTAAAGCTGACAACCAAAATGTAGAACATACAACTACTCACTTGTACAATTTTCTTAGATGTAAAGCTGTAGATACTTTGAGACACATTATCATGTTGATCAGATTTTGCATATTGTATCATAACTTCTAGGAATGGAAACTCTAGATACTACTCATAGCTTATTTTTAAAATTTTATACTATAGTTAACACTTACAATGATAGCTGTCCATAAATTGACAAAATTAATATTATTGTAAATATCTGATTTTTTTGTTTTATTTTTCTAACAATGTTTCTGAATTATTTCATTTTAAATTTGATATATTTTTAAATACTGTGTATATGTATATATAATTACCATATTCTTCGTCGTATAAGACGCACTTTTTCTCCCCAAAATCGGGGGGGAAAGTGCCTGCGTCTTATACGGCAAATACTGGACAGATGAAGAGGCCCACTATCACACAAGTGTGTGAATGGGTTAAAAGGTCATGGGACTCCGTAAAGAAAGACATTGTTGTAAAATCATTCAAGAAGTGTGGCATTAGTAATGCCTTGGATGGAACAGAAGACGTCTTATTTGACACCAGTGAGGAAGAAAGTGATGACAATGACTGCGTGGATCTGTCCTTCCTCATTTCTGATAGCAGCGAAGAAGAGGAATTCTTGGGGTTGGAATAAAAACATGACAGCCTTATTTTCGTTACTTTCACTGTTTGCTGACTGTTTATGAGAGTAAAGATAGCTCTTAGTATGTTACATGGTTGACATAAATTTTTTTTTTAACTTTATACAGTTGATATAAAATATTTTACCACAGAATTTGGTTCATAATCTTTTTTTTCTAGATTTGCCTCCTTTAAAATTGGGTGCGTCTTATATGCCGGTGCGTGTTATATAGCGAAAAATACAGTATATAAAATTTTGATTAAGTTTAATGTTTGATATCAATCCTAATTTTTTTACTTTTAACATAATAAAGAATATTTAAGCAAGTATCTGATCATGATTAAAATTGACCAAGAAAGATTTCAGCTCTTTTCAATAAAACACAGCAACTAAATAAATTTTCAAATGACTTGAATATTTATTCATTTTGAAAGATACAAAGAGCAAATATAAAATATACAACATTATAAAATGACATTACTAACTATACACATATCAAATCAAATTGTATATTTAAATTTATGATGTACACATAAACATACAATGTACCACACATAGTTTTTAACTAATTTTGAACTTGATTAGTTTTAAGTTGAAATTTTGAGGATGTCACTTACATATTACAACAGTGGAAAAATATTAAATTACATCTAATTCATATGTATTAATTCTAACAATGACAGTCAATAATCAAATAAGCAATTATTTCTTTTTTATGAAAAGATCAATAACCTAAGACTATTGTAGCACAAAAATAAAGAAGAAAGTCGGAATCTATAAAGTTTATCTAAATCTTTATATGACACAAATAAATCACCATAAATAAACGTAAGAAAAATATAACAGTATAACATTTAAGTAAGAAAATAAATAGAGAAATACTCATACATAAAAATGCTGTTTTTTCATTAGAATATAAATTTTTAAATAAATTCTCAAAAACAGTTTCTCTCTTTACCAAGCACAATTTTTATTTTATATTTATTACCATTAATTTCAGTTTTTCATTTTGTAAATACTTTCTGATTAATATTAGGCTTACCTAATATTTTTATAAGTATTTAACAAATTATAAGTCTAAATGTGAACCTTAAATATCCATATGCAGAATAACTTATTATTGCATTTATTTTTTTCAAAAAAAAAATAGTTTTAAGATTGAAACTTTAAAGCAAACTTAAATGCAATTAATAAAATCATTTTAATGAAGATTTTCTTCAATTTTCACATATTTTTTACTTGAAATTTATACAAAACTGGTTTCTTCTTTAATAATCTTTTTGACAAAAAAGGTAAATTTAATTTATAACTTTAAAAATGGGTTCTCAATCAATACAAATATCCCTGATAGAAATGGGAATAGAATTGTTAAAGTTAGGAATAGATCTCACAAAGCAGTTAAAAAGTATTATAATTTATACAACAATTATAATACTTTTAAAAAATCGCAAGTTTACTTGGAATGATATCTTTTGTAATTTTTTCACTTAAAATGATTTTTAGAGAATGGCTTTTATAAATAGAATTTATTCTGTTTTTAAGCAAAAATTTATAAATTGTGTTAGTAATGAATTCTAACTTCAAAACTAAATCTAGATTTATGAAGAATTATATAGCTGTACAAAAAAAGTTTCAGAATTTATATATATTTTATATAAGTCTGTTTTTTAAATAACATAGTTATATTATTTTTATAACATGTCTACATTATTTATCTTGTTAAAATAAAAAATAAAAAATTTTATCATTGATTGATTAAAAAAATTCTTAATGATATTTACTTGTTAATGTTTTATAGCTATTAATTCCTTTTGGAAAGCAATAAAACTTTCTTGACACATAAGTAACCTAATTTAAATAGAACTTTTCAAAATTATCTATGACTTAAAGCAAGATGCATTAGAAGTTTTCAATAATTAAAATTTTAATTCATAACTTATTAAACAAGAAGATTTGCATTCCAATAAAAATAAAATATTGCAAACTGTTCTGCATTAAAAAGGGATCAAGATATATCACATGAAGATTACAATATATAACATGCAGATAATTTTTGGAAAACTAATTTACCTATCCCAACTGATTAATATTGTACACTTGGTTACATCAAATATAAGATTAAGTACAATTTATGATGAAATAGATATACATTATAACACCAAATATTAAAAAAACTTGCTTATTGCAAATTGTGCAACCCTTTTTATAAATATATGAATTTACAACCAAGAAAAATCTTTTTATTATAATTTAAAATGTCCGTAAACTTAAATAAGTGAGTGTTCCATATATGCTCATATCTCAATATAATATGGTGCAAGTAACTCAAAGTAGAAAAACTAGTAATTTTTCAGCAAAATTTTAAATATTAATTATAAAACATAAATAAATATAAACATGGTACAAATTGATTAATATTAAGTTCTTTTTTCCTTTGGTCTAAATATTAATTAATTAGTTCATGTACATATAATGAGTAAATTTTAAAAATGCATTACAAACTGTAGGAAAATAAGAGATGTAATACAAAAAGAAACTTTTCAGCACAAAAATATCAAATGTTAAAATGAGAAATAAATATTGTAACATTGAAAACAATTTAAGAATTAAATTAAAACATACTTTTAAATTAACTACATATAAAATCTTAAAATAAAACAAATGTATTTAATTTAAAAATAAAATTGTATAAAATAATCTTTAAATAAAAATAACATGATTAATGCAAAAATATCAGGTTAGACTATACTTTAGGGTGCCCCTTTGATTCTCGTCAAGCTAGGCAAAACCGAATCGTGTTCTGATTGGTTTAGATCCAATCGAGGCTCTGATTGGTTTATCATTTTTAGAATTTTGAAAATCCAACTGATGTTGTGTTATTTTTTAATGTTCAACCATACTTGTAAGAACTGTAATCGGCACAAACAGGAATGATGCCCAAAAAAAATCGCAAAGTTTGCCAAAGGGCACGCTAAAGTATAGTTTTACCAAATATCAACATATATATGAAATAGTTATTTAAAATCATAACAAAACTCATAGTTTGGAGGATCTTTGGGAATCGCAGGTGGATTTTCAGGAATATCAACACCTTCTGTATCCATGAGACGAAGCTTAATCTCCATGCTCAGAAGAGTTTCAAGGTCATTTCTCGTTTCTTTGCTAGTCATTTTATTACCTAACAATGCATTAATAGCATCAGTCCACAAATCAAATTGCCTTTCATTTGGCGCAACAAAATTTAGAGGTTCTTGATCAGAATCTGGTATCAATGAAAATGCCAAAGACAATGTGGACTTTGTACGTTTGACTTCTTTCATATGTTGACACTCTTTTCCTATAACAAGAGCTTTGATTTCTACAACTGGAAGCTTATGTGGTAATTCTTCTAAAGATGGCACACCTCTGTTTTCTTCACAATCCCCATAATGGAAAACTTTATGATTTGGAGATAATCGGCAATACCAGAATTTATCTTTAATCCTTTGACCTTTACTTGAATATTTCGTAAACATAGTGCCTTCACATAAATATTGCAAGCGTTGTTGCTGAATGAGATTTCTTATTTCAGGGGTAATTTGTTCTCGTAACTCTACAATAGGTTTTGCCTGACTTTCCCATTCTTCTCGATTTGAGCGTTCCTCCTGCCAAAGATTCGTAATTTCATTATAAGTCAATGTTGCCAATTTGAGCTTGAACTTTTCAAGAGTTGGTGGTGATGGATCTGTATTCAATGCCCTGGTTATCTGTTCTTTAACAACAGAGACAACTTTTGCAAAATCTTCTGTAGTAGCTCTCATTTCCTTCCATGTTTTATTTAAAAGGAGAATGCAAATACAAAAAAATTCCTCAAATGGATGATCATGAGTAAAAAACATAGGATAAAATGTTTTCCCTTGTTCAGTTGGGGGTTCTCCAATTTTAAGGATGTCACATAAAAGTTTGGTTAGTTCAATACTTGTTTTGCCAAAAGGACACTCGTGTTCATCTGCCCTACACGAATTTTCAAGGACAACTTTGGTATAACTTTCTGTATGATTTCGAGCAAAATATATCATATTATCAAGAGCTAACATACCTGGAGGAATTTCAGAAAAGTCCTCAGCTGGATTTACGGGATTTTTAAAACCAAGTTTTTTATAATCTTTTATATAGCCCCCACCTTTCCTAGGTACAGAACTAACTTCTGTATCTGTATCAAAAGCAATCTTCCTTAATTCTAATATTTTTTCCCGAGCTTCAGGATCCTGAGGATCTAATTTCCGCTTCATTTTTTCCTCTAGCAAATTAAATAAAAGAGTTTGAAGAACATATAATTGGTGAGCCATCTCAGCTCCCACATGCTGCATTTGAATAATGTGTGTCATGATAACATTTCTTATTTGTTTAGATGTCAAAGTAGCAGCAACAGCACGTCTTTTATTCATATCTGCCTTAAGAAACAAAGCATTAATTAATGCAATAGCATTTTGTTGGATTTCTGGAATCGAAGATTGTAAATGAATTATTAAATAAGGTAAAGTAACCTCTTGTTCTACAAGTGGATATTTTCCTGAGCTATTCAAGACCAAAGACTCTAAAATAGCTAATGAAGCTTGAAGAGCCTTTGAATCCTGAGCAGCGGTTTGGGAATTTACCTGATTAGCAACTCTTCCAATAAATTTGTCTTGCAGATTATCCCATGAAACTATTCCATGATCCATTAATTCTACAAAAGACTGCAAAGTTAAAGCCATTAACTCACCTGAGAAATTTCCACCCTCAATCATTGAAATAAGAAAATTTGATCCTTGTTTATTAATGAACTCAAGAGCAAATGTATAATCAGCTGATAATTTAGCCAATCTTCTCAAAGCTATTTTCTTTTCCTCTTGGGTACCAAAATTAAGTTTCTGTAGAATCTCTTGGGCTGTTTTTGTAGAAGAAAAAGTTAATCGTAAGACGCTACCATTTTTTATTTCATTTCGATTTTTTTCTGTTATATAATTATGAGCATTGTCCGAAAATTGTAAGGCATATTGATCAGGATCTGTAAGACCCCATGTAGTACATAAATCTTGAATAATTGCAGCTAAAGGCCGTTTCTGATCAAACTCTATAAGTTGAGGAACTTGATCTTCCATTTCTACAGCTATTTTGACAATATTAACATCTTTTATAGCAGGCATTTTGATAGATTTATGTTTAGCTCAAAACAAGATAAAAGAGGATAAAATTTTGATAACCAAAATATTATTGCAGTATGTTAATAAAAAACAGTCTGAGCCATGATAAGTTTTACTTTAAAATATTAAACTATTTCAAAATTCAAGACTAAAAGTTATGAATGACGTTTTAGTAATGATTACAATCAATATTTGTATATCCTTAAAGGATTGAAATAAAATGAAAATGATTATTTAAAAATTAGGCAATAGAATTTAACGATGTTATCTATTCTATAACAAATATATATTATCCAAATGCCAAAAGATGAAAAAAGTAAACATATTTGTTTGATACTACTTGACTTGAATATAATACTGAAAACAACATGAAATCTCCAAATTTCTAAATAAGTTGAATATATAAAGTACAGCTACACCACTCTAAAATTTACCTTATCAGAATAAATATGCACATAATAATACAATGGTATTGTAATCAAGTAGGATAATTTTTGATTCCTGCATAATTAGATTTAATGATTAAAATCTATGTTTAAATGAGAAGTGTGAAAGATTTATTTTCCATCCGAAGTGATTAATTTCATATCATGATGGAAATCCATAAATGTTCACTACACTAAAATAAAATATTTTTTGGGTGTTTTTTCTTGTGATTTATGATAATATTTATGATTGTGATATAAAGCTTTAAAAATACGACAGAGGGATTTTCATTATGTCAATTTTTTTCCTTAAAGCAGAAATTATTCAATCTATCAATTTTGCTTAGGCAGGCCGCAAACTCGGTAGACCATCCGTTTGAGACACCGTCTTATTATGCTTGTATCTTTAATCTTTGGGTCTTTGACCATAATGATTTTGTCTATGATCTTATAATGTAATATTTTGTAAAGAATGCAGAAAACATGAACTAACCAAATGATGTCTCTATAATAATGAATAAAATTAATTAAATAAGATGTGATTCCAATTAATATAGCGTATTTTTTTTAAAAAAAATGAACGAATCAATTCAAAATTATGAAGTAATGTTTATATATTTATTCGTTCATTAATGATTGATATGCTTTTTTTGTTGTGAATATATAAAAATTTTAAGAGTTGAGTTTCATTTAATACGTATTTATATCCAATGAATTAACTGCTTATGAAGTACAATAACATACAAAATATGATAATTTTTAAATCGGTCTATAGTATAATTTTTATAATGTAACTAAGCAAAATTCATTATATTGTTTATTAACATACATTTTCATAAAATATCTTAGTAACAAACACAAAAATTTCATCCAATTATTTAAAAATATAAGAAAATGGAACTACTTTGATATACCCCTCTAAATCAGAAATTTGGCGACCTTTTTTGTCGCCAAGCAAAATACCTGTTTTTCGCCCCTTTTTTCTCGCCAAGATGGATTCTTGCTAAATACAAATAATTAATAACAAAAAAAATTTTCAAAAATGGTACAGAATACAAGAAAATAATAAATTTGACAGTATCAAAAACCTAAGAGCTGAAAAAACCTAAATTGGCTAAACCAAATAAGAAACAGCAACCCTAAAAAGTACGTAGGGAGCGCCAGATTTGGCGCTTAATTTTTGGGAGGATATCAAAGATGTTCCAAGAAAATATAGATAAATTATTTTAAGATTTTGTTTGGGCTATAAATGTTTAGAATTATATTACATATATATTGGTTACATGTTTTGCTTTAGTTATGAAACTTGATTTTATGTTTTAATACAAGAATGTTTAATCAGATTATGGATGTAACAAGTATTTCTCCCTTGTACCAAAACATGCCTCGTTTTAATTAATTAACCAGTCAAATAGTTTTAAACAGAATTTAGGGGGAAAAGTTTGAATGTAGCATACGCTTTTTTTAAAACTTACATTTGAATATATATATATATATATTCAAATGTAAGTTTTGAATATATATATATATATTGTATATAGAATTTAAAGTTCTTATAAGCTATGCCCAAGCTTAAAAGTTACATAGTTTATTACTGTATGTGAGTTATAATTTTTCATATAATTTACATTTTATTTGAACTCCTAATATTAACAGTATACATTAAATAAAGAATGTTTTAGTAAAATTTAAAATTTTAATTTACCTTTACTAAATAATATATATGCACATTAAACATGGAAAAAAAATTGGGATATATCCTTATATTCTTTTATACCAGTTAGTAGAATGTAACTAATCAGAATTTAATTAATTTGAAAATATAGCTTTTTACTGAAATTCTTTAATATTTTCTAGAAGTTTACTAGCTATATTTCTCACGTTTTTTTTTTGTGAAAAAAAATTAATTTCTATAAACAAAATAGACAAGAATAAGTAAGGAGTTTATATGTAAAATAGGTAACTTAATATAAATTTGTAAGCCGAAGATGTTTCTTTAATTAAATTCATATAATTTTTAAATTATTTCCTTAAGTTTTTAAAATTTTTTTCATTTTTATTTCCAATAATTTTGCAAATGAATGTTTTAGTTCTTTTGTTTATTTTTCCTCTTAAGTGTATGCTAATAAATAGAAAAATTAACAACATACTTAAATTCATATTCATTTTTAAAGTTCTGTCAATGTTTTGGTTAACATTTTGGGTTGAACTGCAGTTGAAATATCTGATTTTCAATTTAACAACTAATAGTTTTGATTTTCTACTAGTGGTGTGGATATTTTTTAATGTTCACTATCTGCATTGAATTGTAAATTATAATAAAACTAGTCTTTAGGTACTAAGAAGTGATAACAAAGTTATAAACAACTGCTATCCCATGCTCACTTTAAAAAAAAATCAGAATTACTTCTTTGAAAATAAAACTTAAATACTATCTAAATAATGAACATAAAGAACTCAAAATATAAATTAGAATTTTTAACTATTCATCTGTATTGACTGTGTTCTATAAACAATTAACCACTTGCAGTGGAAAGACAAGCCACATAGGTCCTAATGCTTTTATCACAGAATCACCAATAATGTGGTATGTGTGTCGTCGTCATATATATATAATGATAATATATATGACAACGAGTTACTTTGTGCTATTCTTGTACAGGCATCAGTGAATTCTTTCCCAGTGCAAGTGATTAAAAAATATAAAGAATTTGTATTTACAATACTGTTGCTAGCCCCTTAAAAATCCTGCAATTTCATTGATATTTTTAATTATTTCTTTCAATTTTATATTTTGGCATTATTTTATTTTATTAGCAAAGAATTTAGTATGGGCTTTTGAACATACAGCTTTAAATTTCAAAACATTAAATAATTGATTGCTAAATTATTTTACATTAGCATTTCTAATATCTACCTACTCAAGCACTATGCTTTTAAAAATGTCTTGTTAATTTGCAATAAAGTAAAATATTCTATAGTATTTTACCTATAAAAATATTATGCTAAAATATGTGCAATTTGATATTAATATATTTGAATTAAAACTAATTTAAGACAAATCATTTGAATTTTCATGTTATGCTCATAATCATTTAATAATTTTTGTTTGATACTTATTGTAATAATATATTTGAAATTGAATATTCATTGATAATAAAGATTACTATTATAATTTCTTTGAAAATAGAATTTAGAACAAATTTAATATAACTTTCCTAAAATATAATTTGATACATTTTCAAAAAAAAAATGTAATAATTATTTTTTTTATGGAAATTTAATATGCTTTTTGTATTCATAGTTAGGAAAATTATAATATGCTTTTTAGAAATCCAAAACTGTTTAAAAAATATACTTCTTTATAGATTTAAAACAAATTAAATGTTTACCTTATGTATTTTGTGTTTTTCATTCTTAATTTTTCAATAAAAACCCATTACCAATTAATTTAATTTCACATTTCTGTTATACTATAAGTGTTGAGAATGATCTTATGATTTAAATTTATTTTGGAGTAACTTTTGCATTGTTGGGAAATAAAATTATTTAACTATTATATTTAAATTAGTGAAATGAGTTTAAAATGTTTAATTTCAATTAATTTATAATAATCTCATTAAAGTCATATTTTTTGTTTTATTTAAATAAAATGCTTAAAACTTACCTGTTTAAAAATATGTAATACAATTTATTATAATTTATGATTAAAATTTTTTTATACCTGGTGTTATATTTTTCAATGTTAAAGTTATATAAAAAAAAAATTAAGTTTAAAAATGAATTGGAAATAGTAGACTTATATTCTTCCTCAATATATTCTTAAATTTGTAAATTTCTTCTTACTATTTTGTAATATAGGCTTTAATATATATTAATGTTTATTTTAAACTAATATATATTCAAATTTTCTATACAGGACTTATTACATAACAAAATATATTAAGAAAATTGTTTATTATATAATTCAGTTCTTTACAGATAAATTTAATTCTGTACATACGCAGATAAATTGAATGCTGTATTTTATTATTATAATGGTAATTAATGAATATGATTATTTTTTTGAAATTATTGTTCTGAAAAGTATTAAAAATATGTATTTTTTCTATAGAAAGTTTTAATTCTTGCTATAATATTTCCTTAACTTTAATGTGTCTAAGTTTAAAAAGCATATAATAAAAAAAATGGAAAAAATCCTATTTTTCTCACATTTTTAGTATGATATGTTATTTTTTAATTTTGATTTGCTATTTTTTCAGATTTTCATGTTATTAAATTTTTAACATCTGTAACTATATCTATAGTATTTTTATTATTCCTACATTTTTTTTCATTTTGTAGCAAAATAATAGTGCTTCCAAATCTAATAAAACAAGAAAAATTTTTGTTGTTTTAGCCAAGCCTCCTAACAAGGTAAATATTTTCTTTTCCAAGACTACTTACAATCCTTAAGAATTTGTTCAAATATTTATTACTTTAATTTCTTTTAGACTAAAGCTATCGACCGGAGTAATGTCTCATCTAGTCCTAACATTCTTTCTTTGAAATCACCTAACAAAATAAGAGAAACAACTACTAGAAAGAAGGGATCACCAATTACAGTTTATATTAAACCATCCACAAATAAAAACACTAATTCTAATGCAAATGATGTACAGAATGTTAGACTGGATGTACAAGATAATCACACTATTACTCAAAGCAGAGGTAAAATAATCTTGTTTTTTAAATTTATGCTCAACTTAATTCATTTTAATTAACTTTATTTATTATAAAATATTAATATAAATAAATCCAGTATTCTATAAGTCACTACTTTCATAGCTTCAAACTACTTTAATTTTTCAAATTTATCCTAATTTGTGGTTTTCTTCTGGAAGATCAGTAGTTTAATAAAAGTATAATTTTTATGTTGCATTACTTCTGTTTAAAAGCATATTACAAGAAATTTTTACATGAAGAAAATTTATATGTGATTTTTATTTTATCTTATTTTTTTATTGTGTTTTTATTTATTTATTTATTTTGTAAATAATATGATTCCAATCATTTATTTTTTAAATATTTTTATTCAATCATTTTAACTTCAAAATTATAAAAAAAAATTCTATTGTTTCTTGGTTTTTATTAGTTTTTGTATGGATAAAACCTTATATTTTAGTAGCAAACTAATGAAGAGTAGTTTAAAGTAGTATGATATAATACTCTTTAATCATATTATTATAAAGATGCTAAAAATAATATGATTAATATAA
>JAPDSC010113130.1:80149-103049 GCA_026290005.1 Latrodectus geometricus
ACAAATATGATTCAGCATCCAGCGTGCCCAATCGGCATCAAACTCCTTACTTCCTAAACCGCGAGAAAGCGTTGGTGGAGAATTCTTATAATGCATTATTTCGACAATCATGGGGTCTTGTTCATGCTTGATGCACTTTTTTCTTTGTTTTTTCCCCACCTTTCAGAGTAAAATATGATTGTATGTTGTTCTATGAGGGTTTTTGTTTGTCTGAATGGATACTGCCACCCCTCTTAAAGTATAAAACCAATTTAGAATCACCCTATGAACACATTGATATACAAATCTTCAAAAAGCATGAAACTATAAAAACACATTTGAATTCTAAAATTGGAGCTTTGAATTAAGCATTTGTTAAAAACTTCGCTAAGGAACAAATCGATGATCTTCTTAATGATTTTAGAATATTGGTTTTTTTAAGTTAATTTATAAACTATAAACAGAAATATACATGAACACGATAATAGCACGGGGCATAGTTATATTTTGGCATGATACATCAGTACCATTGCCAAACGAAGAGTCTCACATTGAAATTCTTATTAGCGAATTTTATGTTAATAGTATATTCGTTAACATATAATTTAACCTCTAAATAAAAAAAATGTGTGGATTGCCTTATAATTACTATTAATTTTGTTATGAAAGGTGTCTTATATTTAAAAATAAAGTTTTTATGCCAAATTTTCTTCAAAATACTTTGGAAAAAAAAGAAAAAAAAAGAAGAGAGAGAATGAATGTGTGTGATAATGGATCAACCACATTACATCAGCTGGAGTATTGAAAAGTAAATCTCTATAAAGTTCATTTCATTTAAGATTTCAAAGTTGACAAAAGCAAAGCTTTTCGATTTGCCTTAATACAAATATACAATCAATTGTTGATTGATTGAATCAATCAACAATCAGTCAGTGAATCAGTAAAACTAACTTAGAGATAAATTTATTTAGTATATGGATAATTGTAATCAAAATGTTTCCTAGTGAGAAAAGACTATTTAAAAATTAAATATATTGTAGTATGACAAAATTACAAGAGATGAACTCCTCAGTTTGTTGACTTTAACTTTTAGGGTATATTCTTATAGATGTGTACAGACAAAACTCTCTATTGGTTACAAAAACCAGTGGTTTATTCTTTCTCTTATTAGAAATTTAGGGGAATGGCTCCTCCAATAAAAAACAAAGTGAGAATTGAATTGAAATGTACATCATATAATATCCAATATTAATTAATTTTTCATTCATTTTATTCTTGATAAAACCATTATTTTATCAAGAATAATTAGATTTTTTTTTATCTAGCTATATAATAGAGAAATGGGTTAGACTATACTTTAGGGTGCCCCTTTGATTCTCGCCATGCTCGGCAAAACTCAATCGCATTCTGATTGCAACAAAGTAAATGATTGTTCTGTGCCAGCAAAAATCACCAATAAAATCGATAGCCAAACAAAAATCGCCAGGCTTGCCGAGGGGGCACCCTAAAATATAGTTCTATAGTTTTACCGTAGAATGTTACTATCAAGTAATATAAAATGTAATTTTTATATGATGCTTTATAGGAAACCTTATTTATTTTTATATTTTATGCATTTATTAGTACCTTTTTGTAAAATATTGGACATTTCTATTTTGTTATAAAAAGTTGTATTATAGAAAGGCGTTAACATAAAAAAAATAATAATAAAATAAAAAACCACGATGAAAACTGGATATATCACAGTAGCACTTCCTGATTAAGAACCCTACATATGTAATTAATATTGGTTACAGAACAAATTTACTTCTGAATATTGTACCACTAGAATAATAATATATTATGCAAAGAATAAATAAAAATCCATTGATATTGATAAAAAATTAATTGAAATAAACTTTTTATTTTCTTAAATATTAATATTTTTTAATTAGTTTTAACTATTAAAATTATTTTTTATAATTTTTACATTCTTATTAATTGAATAAATTATATATTTACTACAGTGTTTTTTTAATTAAAATTTGCTAAATACTAATTGATATTGCATTTTTTTCTCCATGCATGAATCAAAGCAAATGTTGACTGATTTTAGTCAATGATTTTGCTATGAATGTTATAGAATAAAGTAATACTGTGAATTAGAATTTAGAGTTATAAAAACAATTTTCTAAAATTATGTTAGATTCTGTTTTGGAGTGAAATAACAATTCTGTTTGATTAGTCATATAAAGGAAGCTTTAATATTATATAAAATATATAAATGATGCATGAGTAATGATTATATAAACTATCAATATATAACTTTTGTTCTGTTTTGCTATTCATTATTATGTTTGTTACATTCAAATTGAGTGCATTTTTATGCTTTTAAAATTTATTCATTCACATTTGTTGTGAAAATTATGTTAAATGCTTTATTTGTTTTTTAAGGATTCCTCTTTAGATCCTGATGCCTCAGCTCCAAAGACTTTAGTTATTTTAGCCAAGCCACCTGATAAGGTATATTGCAAATTTTTTCTTTAGCAATTTCTCTTAGTTTTTGTAGTTTAATGGTTTTATTTCTTTTAGAATAAAATTAATCAGAGCAGCAATGTTTTATCAAGTCCTAGTGTTCAAACTGAACTCCTAAGGTCTCCTACCATTGCACAAAAATCTTCAACTACTTCTGAGCAAGAAGAGACTTCAATAACTGTTCAAAGTGCTCCATCTGGCAGCAAAGAAGGCGATTCATTTTCAGATTTAGTAAAGAATGTTGCTCAGCGTGTTTTTCATGTACAACAAAAGCCTGCTGTATCTCAAAGTGAATGTAAGTACTTCTTTAAGAGAATGTGTTATTATTTCTTATTGTCATATAAAAGTTTTAAAATTTTTTGTGATTTTTAAGTTTTTTTATTTAGTTTTTATGTTAATATATATAATTGCCATCAAAGTGAGTATATATGTGTGTATAAAGTGAGTTGAATATGTACATTACTTTCTCCTAAAGATTTATCATATTATATACTTAAACTGATATATCATGCAAAATTCAGTATACTAGCAAATTGCATTACATAAATTTTCCATCCTGTATTTCAAATATACCATATTTTCCTTATATAATCTACAGCAATTTTTTCTGTGAATAATCAAAAATATATACTGCGGATTATATTGATGTCATTTAAAATAAAAAACACACAGTATGTGTATATTTTATTTTATATGGCATGGTTCAGAAAAAGCATTTGTTATAAAAAAAATCTATTTGGATCCACTTCATCGCAAAATCCAATAAACTTAGATGAAAGCACAAAATCGATCAAAAATTATAATTCCCAGAAAATTCTAGTAAAACATTGATTTTTAGTTTTTAATAACTTTTAAAATAAAGCTATACATATTGTAAAATTAAAATATAGTAGGTTCATTAATATTGAAATGAAATAAATGGATTATTTTTTAACTGGATACATTTTTCTTTTGTACTGAGCATGCCTTGTTTGTTGATTTACATTTAACACATTTGTTGCCATTTTTTTGCCTTTCCTATGGCATTTAATGTAAAATCTGCTGTGCAATTCAAATATTTTCCATTCCATATGACGATTTACTGATGCGAATGTTTTCAGAACAAAACAGCTCACGTCAAGACAAAATGTGGAATGATGTTAGGGAATAGTTACTATAATATCTCTGAGGAACCGAATTTATTCTTTAACGTAATTAAACAAAGCTAATTGTTGTTGACACAAGACAATCATGTTGTGGTACTACCTGTTATTTATTTTATGAAAACATAAACAGTATTTCTTTGAAAAATTTTCTTGTAAGTTTTTGTGATTGAGACTGTTTTTTTTTATTATATTATCCATGGCGGCATATTATACGCACAGTGAAATTCACAACTTTTTTAACACATAATCCGCGGCTTATATAAGGAAAACATGGTAAATATTATTCTTGATATATTTAGTTTTTAAATTTAATGAATGTTTGAAAATTCTTGTCCTGGGATTAATGAAATTATAATTAAAAGGTAACTCAATTGTACTGTTAAAAACAAAGATATAATAAAATGTTATGTTGAAAATTAGTAGTTATAAGCAAATTCTGTGTTATAGTTAGTAGTCATTTGAAAAGCTTGTGTTGTGTAAACTTAATCAAATTGTGTTTTTATAAATTTTGTCAAGGTGATTTTTCCTTATTTTAGTACAAAAAGTTGTATTTTATAAAATGAAATTGCAGGGAAAAATTTATTGTCCTCTGTATGACAGCTTTCAGCATAACTAGTGATAATATATGTATTCATTTTTTATTTCTTTTTAATATATTTTTAATTAATGTGAACACTGTAGACCTTGGCCCCTTATGGGCTATTGTGTCACTGAATTTAGTTTTATATATCTTATGAAAATAATTATTCAATAGACACTCACTTTTACCAAAATTAAAAATTTTGTGAACAAAAAACTGGTGACATGATCCTGTAGAGGAAGAATAATTTTATTTTTAATTAAGTAAAATTTTGAAAATTCTTTTTCATCTGCTCATTATTATGAATCTTTCATTTGCATTTATTTTTTCATATAAATTATTTTCATATTTTTCATTTCTTTTTATGGTTAAGAAACTGAGATCGTGGTTTGTATTAGAGAACCTTAAATCTTTCAAAGCATAGATAATTAATTGCATTGATGACGTTGAAATCTCAGATTTTTTTAAGCAATTTTGTGAAATTTCTCTACTTAATATAACTTTTATTTTACAGCCCATGCACAGTGTGTAATCAATAGCTTCTAACGAAAATGTCATAAAGTAATTTTGCAAGGAAAGATCATGGCTTAGAATCATCTTATAAAATTGATATTCTAGACAAAAATCATTTTTAAATTTATACAGGAAAAACATTTATTGGTGATTTTGATTTGCAGACTTTGGTGATGAAATTACCATAACTGAAAAAAGCCAAGAATATTTACCTGAAAATATGAGTGAAGATGGGTTACTCATTCATGAACTATAACAAAGAAATCCACTACTGCTTGAATTTTCAGTTCAAAAATTTTTTAATGTTGATTAAAATGTAAATTGTATGTTAAAAATATCTGATGTTTAAATTTCTGAGAATATAATGAAGAATGAAAAAGAACTTTCAGGAACTAAACAAAAAGAAAATGACATAGTTTTGCAAACGTTTGAAGAACAACTAGATGTATGAGAAACAAAATAAAAATACTTTATATATATATAAAGGGAAATGCTATCCTTTATTGAAAAATAAAAAATGTGCTTTAAGCTTTTAAGCTATGTGCATATATAGATAGATAAATGGTAATATAGCTTAAAATCATTTCCCATCTTACAAAAAAACTTTCATGCCTTATAATAATGAAATAATTTTCTAAATTGAACAAGAGTCAGCTTCTATCTTAATACTAAACCAGAAAAAAAAGCTATATGTTATGCTTGTTTTATAAGCATATTTAATTTGCTTCTTTAATTTTTTTTTTTTTTTTTTTTTTTTTTTACTGGGAATTTTTTTTTATCGAATTTCTATTCCTCTTTTCTTAAACTTCCTTGTTTTCTATTATAATTTTCTTAGTTTGTTCTTGACTTCATAAACACACTCTATTGAATTTCTTTCATGTGTTTCAAATATAAAATTTGATGAAACAAACTTAAAAAGTTTGATACATGCTAAATAGAAATCTTCCTTTTTTTCTTTGTTTGAAATCCTTTATTTTAAAAATTTTATTTGAAATGAAATAGTGTTGCGATAGTATAAAGCATCCAAGAAAATAATTTATAGATACCAGTAGATAAGATGTCAAATTATGTAATACAATATTTCATATGATACTGAAAAAATTAAAATAAAGAATAGAAAGTAAAATCATAGTTAAAGGTATTTTTCATTATAATATTTTGGTGATAACTATCAAAAATTAAAAAGTCTTATGAAAAGAAATAGTTTCCATTTGATACAAAAATATTATTAAAATGTTAAAAAAAAAATTGTATAGGAAGAAAATTAAATTATTAAAATGGAAGGACTCCTTGTCAAAATTGTATTTATTTTCGAATTTCTTGTTCATTGTAATTTTTTAACTAAAATTTATGCTAAATGTGATATGTCAGGAGAATATATTATAAATTTTTATCTAGATTTTTTAATATCAAGATAAATTTTTAACAATTTATGATAGAAACCATTTGAAATTTACTTCTTTTAAAGTAATTTATTTGATCTTTTATTCAAATCATAATGAATAAATTTCCATTATTGCAAAAAATGTATGCTTTTTATTTTCAGTTTTATATGAAATAAATAAACGTTATGTAAGATAACTTTCAATCTAAAATTTTGTTATTAATTTGTTAACTTTGTAGTTTATTAAACTGTTAATATGCTTTCTTTTTTTTCTAGAAAATATTTTATTTTTACTCAGATTCTAATGAAATTCTTCAATTTTTATTTACAATTCATAGCAATCAAATGAAGACTATTTCTTTATGAAGATAAGGAATTTTAATATATCAGTTTTTAATAACTTGGGAAATAATAAAAATGCAACAGAATTTAGTAAAACTCAAGATAAGATAATACAATTATTAACATATAAATTATGCAAATCATAATAAAGAAGAAAATGGCAAACTATATTGATACATAAAATATCGATTCTGTACTTATTAGATTTAATAATAATGATTATTCTACATCTTTTTAGCTATAACTTAAATCATTTCATTAAACTGAACATTTTTTTGTAGCAATGGAGCAGAAGCCTCAAACTACTCCAGATATGTCTTACCCTGTAAAACTGGTTGATGAATCTTTACAGTGGTGTGATAATGCTTTAGATGTAGGTTTTGTTTTATCAGTCAAATTCAAAACTGTGTTATTTCATTTTCTTCTATAGCTAAGTAACTAATTATAGATATTTAGTTATACTTGATATAAAAGTAATTAAATATGGATAGAAGTTATTTTATCTTTCATTGCAATTGAATTGTTTAATTATTTTATGAATATATAAATATGTTGAATACTTTAAGATTATATAAAATAATTCACTTTCTTTAATAGTACCTAAAAATTGCTTTTTTAGTGTCATTTCTTTTTTAAATTTCCCAGCATTTTGATTTATAGATAACTTTTCATTATTCTTAAGAGTAATGAAATTATATTGTTTTTATATTCAAAATTATAAAATTTGCATCATGGTTCTGTAAATACTAATATATAAATGCAGAGACTTCAACATTTATTTAATCAATGTTTTAACAAATTTCATTTCATAATATATTTGGGGAGAGTTATTTGAATAGAAAATAATAAATAAAGTTCTGATGAAAATGTCCAGGCAATTAAAATATCATTCTTTATCCTATTTTCTATTTCCTTTAAAACAACTTGCAATTTAATGTGAGTATATGAAAATGTTTAATTAAAAATTTTTATGAAAATGACAGCATATACAGCCTATATTAATTTATCAGAATATATTTAGTTATGATATAAATTTTACTTAAGTTGTCATCACTTTTGTTTTAAATGTTAGTTGTTTCCTATTAAGGAAAAATTAGTTTAAAAATTTTAAAAAAGTAACAAGTTAAAATTTTATTATGAAATTATATTGATTAAATTACTTAATATATTGTTAAATGTATTCCATATGTATATTCAGCAAATATCAACTTTCATCCGTTTAATTTTTAATTTGACAAAATATATTCTTTTTATAATCTGAATAAAAGTAAAAAATTAAATATGAATTTGAAATTCAAATTATTCAGATATTTTAAATGTTTTATGTATGATTTTCATGAATTATTTTGATAATATTTTATGTATAATAAAAATATTTAAATTTCATAGTTTTTGGTTAATATGTTGATACTGTACACTGCTCTGATAATCACAAAAATAGACTTCACAAAAATAGACTAGAAAATACTGAATCTATACTGTTCATGTATGATATTTTGTTTCTGCCACTTCAGTATGGTATGTTTTGATTTATTTCTCAAAGATATCAGTGCTGTAAGGAACGTGTTCCCTCAATATGCCATCTGACTTTTAGTAATATGTGTGAAAGGGTCTGATTTAAAAGATACAGAAATAATATTTGCTTAACTCTTATAAATTATTTAATTTTCTAAAATTAATTTAACAGTCATATAGCTGTACTTAATTTTTTTTTTATCTTGTTTCTTTTTTATCTAGATTTTTATTTCTTTCTAAAATATGAGGTTTGATCTGCTTAAATATTCAGCTATATTGAATCATAAACAAAAAGTAAACAATATTTTTAGCCTACTTAATGAGGTATTATAAACATTTTGAAGTATAAAATTTCCTTTATGAATATGTTCTGATAAAATCAATATTTTTCCTGTATGGATCTATGTCTGTCTTTATAAAGATTTGGTAGGTCACATAGCAAACTTCAGAAACTTTTCAGTGGCTCAAGGATTTAATATTCTTATAATATCATTCCAAATATTTAAATGTTAATGGGTACCACAAAATCTCCAAACTATATTAATAACAAAATACATGAAATATTTTGTTGTATACATTTTTTGTTTTCTGAAATTCTTTGCTAATAATTCTGGAAATTATGACTTAATTTTTAATATTAGTTTTAAATCATAATGATTTATTAATTTTCTTTACTAGCCTGATTTCAAATATTATCTGCTAGTAATTTTGGTTGTAACACTGGAAATTGTGGATTAATTTTCTATATTTGTTTTAATGCATAATGATATATTAATTGTTTTAGTCGCCTGATTTCTAATATTATCTTCTAATGTTTAATTTCACTATATGATAATTACTTAAAAGGTAATTCTGATGATCAAAAATTAGTCATACATAAAATAAACTTTTTTTTAATATAGTGTTACATTTCCAATTAATAAAACTATTTCACTATTAATTTTTAAGCATTTTTTTTATAATTTTCTTATAAAAGTAAAAAAATATAAAATTTTCATCACTTTTTTATATTATATTCTGTATGAAATACTCTAAATAATATATATATATATATATATATATATATATATATATATATATATATATGAAAATGTTTAATTATATATTTTAATGTATGTTTTACTATTTTTAAAAATTTTTATTTTATTTTGAAACAAAGCTAATTATTTTATTAGTATCTTCATGAGGGAACTGATTTTTATGTGATTGGAGTTATCGGCTTACAAAGTGTTGGAAAATCAACTATTATGTCTATTATTAGTGGAAATTATTCAGAGAAATCTAAATGGTATGCAATTATGTTACAATGAAATGTTTTTATCATTTATATTTTAACCATTTAAGATTAGCTATTTTTATGAAAATTGTTGAGCAATAATTAAATAAATGTTTATGAAAGGATGCATCTGCTATACATTTGTGATTATTCAAAAGTAATTTACATTTCATAATTATTAAAGTAATCAAATATATTTTTAAAATTTGAATTTTATCAGAGAAAATGATTGTTTTTTGTACTTATATAGATAAAAAAAAGTTGTAATTAATATATTTTTATTAGATGAATTTAAAATCATAATATATCTAGATCAAAATACACCTTGTTCTTTTTTGAGTGAGTGGATAGATATAAATGGATGCATGAATGTATGTATATTTATAACAACTTCATTTTTCATTTATTAATTTTCTCAAATATTAAATTTCTTTCAATGATTTTAATGTATATGATTACCTCTGAAATGGAATACACTAAAAAAAAAATAAATAAATAAATAAATAAAAAAAAAAAAACTAAATTAATCAATACTGTAATTAAAAGTCTGTACTGTACTACTATAACTTCATTCAGTATTACGCTTTAGACAATTTTAAGTAACTTTCTACAGTATAAAATAATCAGTCCTGTCACTATATATTAGTAATCAGTGATTATTAATTGGTGCTCCATGTTCATCTTGCAAAATGTTGCATATCTCATTTTTATTCCACTCTTACTGATTAATCAAGCTACAAAGCTACAGAAGTTTAGTTTTTTTTAATTTTATTTGTATTCTTGAATTAAATTATATATACTGCTGAAACTATATAAAAACCCTCTGCTAGCAAAAGGTCTTTTAAAAGATTGGTTGTTATATTAGATGTAATTAAAAAAATTGTGCATACATAATTACACAAGATCCAAAATAAAATCTATTTTTAAATATATTCTAATTAAATAATTAAATTATTTTTTGTGTAAAAAATAAAATTTTGACAATTAAATAATTTTTAAAACTTATTTTAAAATAAAACATAAAAGAAAAAAAAAGTGTACTTACAAAGCATTTATTTACAGAAATGCAGAAATAATTTATACACAGAAAAAATTTGGAATGTTTGTTTGTAATTTCTGCATAATTGATTTTTGCAAAGCATAGTTTTCTGTTTGATTTAAAGGAGATAAATAACGTTTTGTATTTTCTCTTTTTAAAAAGCCTTAAAAATTTTCAACTACATTTAAATAATTCTGAAAAATATGTTTATCTGAATTGTTGAAGTTATGAATACAGAGGGTATTAACACGTTTTAGAACGGTTTCAAGGCCGTTTAATTAATTTTTAAAATGTAAAGACTATTTTTTTTAAATGTTCTATTTGATAGCATTTTTTCTAGACTATAAGTCTGCATCCTGATTTCCATGATAGAAAAGCTTTTCATAAAATTTCCTGTAATTTCTTTTTGTATCACTTTCCATTCCTCTTCCACTACTTTCCAGAATCCATCTATCGTGATGGGTTTGCATTTAGAAAGAACTTTTTTTAACAGACCAAAGGCACAATAGTCCATAGGTGAAACGTCAGGGGACTTCCCAGGAATATGTTGAAAAGGTATATATGCAATACCTGTATTAGTCTTCATTTTGTCAAGGAATGCAGTTTTACTTTTCGAAGTATGACTTGTAGCTTTGTCTTGATGAAGTTTTACTCTTTGAAAGTCATTGAGATAAAGAAGTAGAATTTCTTCTATAAATATTGGACGTAAAAGCTTCTCCTAATAGTATGATGAGTTGATTTTAATATTTTTTTTCCCACTCTTCTTATTTTCAATTTCCCTTTGTAGGAGAAATCTGCAACAATCATAAACCCCTTACTGAAACTTTCCTTACAACCAGGTTTCTACATTTTTCTCATTCGTTTTCTATAGTAAATAAACCTTTTTTTATTGCAGTCATTTAGGTAAACCCATGCTTCATTAATGGTCACAAAGTATTTTCATTTATCTCCTGCGAAATGGTTTTCATACAGGATTCTACAGTATGTTTTGTGTTGAGCCACATGTCTCTGCAAAAGCTGATGAACATTATGTTTTTTATCCTTTTTAAGTTGTAAATATTGGTTTATTTTATTTATTATTGCTACATACGTATCTAAAGACTTTACAATTGATTTCTGTGTTGGTGGATTTTCTCTTGTTAACAGTGATTTCACTTTAGAAACATTTGAAACAGCACATACCTCTTTTGGATGTTTGTTTAGAGTCTTCTTTCCATTTAGAAATAATAATTGATTGTTTTTACCTGTCCGATTAATTATGTTGCTTATTTTGCACATAGAAATTTTAATGCCATGCATTTCACAACGTTTTTGAATTCTGAAATAATATTTCTCTTCGGAAAGTGCAAAAACATATCCTTCAATCCACAGCTTGTTTACATATGACATTTCAAAAGAAGAATAAATTTAAAAGTAGCAGATGATAGTTCTAATTTTGAGTAATAAGCTGTTGCCAAAAATTTTTATTCTAGAACATTTACTTTAATTTAATTCTTTATCAAAATCTTTTTAAAAATGTGTTAATACCCTTTATATATGAAAAAAATTTAAGGTGTAATGATAATTTGTATAACGTTATCTGGGTATATTATTTTTTTGTAATCAAAAATTGTTACATATTTTATTAATTTTCTTTATTATTTTTCAAAACGTATAACATTTATAATATTTTGATGTTCCAGGCAATTATTCAAACCACAGACAAATGATTTGAAAGAAATAGCAGAACATTGTACTACAGGAATTGATATGTTTGTCACAAGTCAGCGAGTGATATTACTTGATACCCAGGTGATTGAGTGCTTCAAAAATATTATATAACTGTTTTATATGAAATTTATAGTATTACAAATATTTCCATTCTCGTGTTTTCTTATTAAGAAAACATATTTTGTCAAATTATTTTTATATTATTATTATTCATTTTAAAGAAAAAGTAAATTTTCTTTAAAATGAATCCATTATTTTCAGTCATGGCAATAAATGAATTTGCTTAAAATGAATTGTAATTGTTTATTGCTAACCAGAGTAAAAATGCAATCAGTTTTGTTATTTAAACTGTATTTCTCTTTATGAATAATTGTTTCTTCAAGTTACGAATACATTTGCAATGCAGCAAATTGTTCACTGTGGCCTAGTGATAGAACATTGCTCTTCAGAGTCCCAATGTCTCGTGTTTGGTTTCGGCTGTTATTGAATAAAGCGAGATGGATTTTGTGTTTCTGCGTATATCCCTGTAGGATTATTACTCGAGAATTTTCCAAGTTTCTTTCTATGTGATACATTGATACACTCCACTATCTATGAAAAATCCTCTTCGAAAGCAATTTTATGATTGTCAACATGGTTTCGTTCATTAGGCAGACCACAATGAGTGCTTAAATATTGCAAAATAATTTTTATCTAAATTTTGAAAAAAATAGAAAGTTTTAATTACAAAGTTTGTATTACTTTTTTTCTGTTTAAATAAATCCATTGACTTATGCTGAAATTCATTTATCTCTTTTTACTATAATTACTTTTTGTATTAAATTTTTAGTTTTTAAATTTAAAAAAAAAAAAATGTTGATGACAGTTTTTATCTGAACAATTAAGACTGAAGTATATGATGAAACTAAAACTGCTGAATTCTCGTTTTATAATTTTACAAAATCTCAAATTCTCTGTTGTATTAAATAATATTTTTAAAAGAAATTAAAGAAACTTAAAAAATTATCAACTTGAATTGTTCATTATTCTAATTTAGCAATTTTCATACTGATAAATTTTAATATACCATACTACAACTAATTATTTTAACTGCTCTCAGTGTTATATAATCAAACTAACGTTAATTTACATGTTTTACATTTATTTAACATAAATGATAATTATATTTTTATCAGTTTATTGCATTGGAATAAGTGAATGTAATTTTTTGCAAAACCGAAATCTGATAAAAATATTGATAAACTGATAATTTTATCATATGAATAACAACTTATTTTTAATTTTTTTCTAGAAATATATTTGACTTTCATTAAATTTCTCATAAATGTAAATTTACAATTCTTAATGTCTTAAAATTTAATCTAAATATATTTTCATTGTGTGTAATATTAGCCATATTGTTTTTGCAGCCTGTGATGAGTCCTTCTGTCATGGATCATATGATTCAGTTTGAGAAAAAAACTCCTGGCGGACCAGATTACCATTCGGTTGAAAATGCATTACTAATGCAGGTTAGTGCCCATATTTTTACTCATAATGCATCAGAATTCATTAACATATGTATTAGGAGGTTGAGAAAAGAAAGAAATTTGATTAGTTTGATTTTTAAATTCCTAAGAAGTTAAGTTTAATATTTCGACTAATGTCCAATCGTTCTCATATTGAACCAATGAGTCTCAGTTACCATTTACTGACGGATATAATTATGTTAATATTTCATTGTTTTCATGATAATAATTACAAAAAATATATACAATAAGAAAGGAATTGGATTTAGTCTGAAATATTTTAAGTGATTTGACCCTGCTAACCTTCATAAAGAGGAATTGGTTTATAAAATGAGTAAAAAAATTGTGATTTGTATAAATAATTTTTGACATGTGCTTTTAATTATATCAATTTTTTTATGATTTTACCAATGTTACAAGATTTTAATTTTTTGTTAGCAGTATTACAGGATTTTGTTTATCATTGCTGTTTATTCTAAAATTTTTAATGCTACTGATTAATTTATTTTCAGTCTTTACAACAAGCTGCATTTTTAATGGCTGTATGTCATACAATCATATCTGTTCAAGATTGGTTCATAGATTTAAATTATCTTAGGTAAAATTTTAAGGCATATTTTTATTTCTCAAATATTAAAAATTTTTTATTTTTTTATTTATTGATGTTTTACAGTAATTATTTTTTTATTATGTTTATGTTAAATAACTTACGTAATTTTAATAAAATATAAATTTTGACTTTATACTAAATGAACAAAAATACACTAAAAATAAAATATAAATTCAATTATATTAATTATAATAAATAAATTTACATAGTATAATATAAATTTCACATTGTTTAAAATTATTGTGTTTAAATGTTTTGTATGAAAGAAGTTCTGGTAAAAGAAACTGAATTAATTTTATTATTTATTTATTAGAAAATTATTGTATTACATACATTATTTACAATTATATATTTTTCTTGTGCATAGAACTTTTTGTTATATGATTAAATTTATTACAAAATTATCAAAAGTAATTTTAAAATATAGTTTATGTTATTCCTATATTAATTTCAATGAGTTTTATCAATACTTTTATGAATATACATCATGCCTAATAATAAAAATACATAATGATTGAAGAATTTGCATGATAAATTTATAAAATAAAATTTATTAAATTTTATAAAATTTTATCAAATAAATTAAGGTAAATTAATAATAAAGTAAGGTAAATTAAAAATAAAGTAAGGTTATTTATAAAATAAAATTTTATAAATTTATCATGTGAATTATTTGATTAGAAATATTATTTATAAATTTACTTTTTTTATGCACACATAATTATTAATTAAAAATTGGTTAAAATGACTTGCTTAATTAAAAAAGGTTTTCTTTAAGTAAACAACAATTCTTGGTTATTGTATTAGTTATACATATTAGATGGTATGGGGAAACCCATATTTAACTATAAAAATGGCTTTACTGTTATCTAAGTAGTTAGCTTTTTATATCCTATTCAATAGTTCATAGTTTAATTCCTTCCTCGTGAGGGATGTTTATAGGGATTTGGAATCCACTTTAAATATATAAGTCCATTTAAGTCTCATCCTTGAAACATAACAAATAACACAACTATAAATGAGTGACAAAGTAATGATACACACTGAATTTAATATTTTATAAATGAATAAAGCATTTATTTTACATTATAATTTAACTTTTTTTTTCTATATTATTACTGTTCTATAATTATATTCTATTATAAAACCAAACTTTTTATATTCAACATTTTATTGAAAGTAGGAATTTTTCAATTATTTAAAACTATATATTTTTAAAATTATAAGTATTATTTATGTTGTTATCAGAATATTAAATACCAGTAAATTACACAATTTAGTTTTTTGAAGAAATTCATATTTCTCTTCAAGAATCAAAGTTCACAAAACGTTTATTTTGAAAACTGAATTGAATAATAAAATCCAGAAAATTATGTGTTCTTATTGACTTCAGGTTATATACCATTTTTTTTATAAGAGGAAATTTGATATGTACATCATCTTTTGTAATCATTGTATTTAATATCAAATTTTGTTTCTGTATAAAGATATTTTTGGGATAAATAGTTATGAAATTTAGTGATAAAAAGTTATATAAATAATTGATTGTTACCATATATCATATAATTTTAAAATTATTTCTTATCTTTTTACTAAAATTCTCTTTGCTATCAGATTGATTTACCTTAAATTTTCTTTCAAATGAGATTTTATTATGGAAGAATTAGGACACAATAAATTTGCTGAAAATTATGAATCTCTTAAATTTTTGTATCAAAGCTTAGTAACTGAATGAAACAAAATATGTAATATGAAAAGGTAACATTAAGAATTTACCTAACAAAATATCAACCAGAACAAGCTAAGCTAATGTAATGCAAATAAATGCTATTCATTTGCTCTTTAATGAAAAAATTTTCTATGTTATTCTGCATAAATATAGATAATATCAAAAATATTTTTCCGTACTTTTGAAAGAAGTAAACATTTTTTTTTTATTCAAATTTAATGTTGTTACTTATGACACTTGGCTCTGCCAAGTGTGCTTGTCAGAGATTGGACGAATGAAATCAGAAAGAGTGCCTTCTGTTTATAAACAGAGCACCTCTCCCTATAGGAGGGTGGAAGTATGACTTTGGTTCAAAGATGGCAGCCCAATCTGGATCTTCCAATTTAGTTATAGGAAGCCAGAGAAGATCCATGATATGGCTCTTAACACCCCCAGTGGTATTAATTTGGAATAGGAACATAGAGGACATTGCAATCACAATATATTTTACATGCCCCAGTCGCCCTTTGTGAACACAACAGATCTTTGGTTAAGCCGGAATTTGAATTCCCTACCTTCTAGTAACGAAAACAACAAACCACGCCACCGTGGTTCTATTCAAAGTTATGCATAGAAGTATTAACTGTGTATGAAGCAATACTGGTTATTATATAAGTGTCAAAGAAATTTTGTTATACTAAAAATTTTATCATAAGCTTCAAATAATTAGTATTCTAAAGTTATTATATGAACTATTTTAATTTTTGATTAATAAAAAAGTTATATATATATATATATATATATATATATATATATATATATATATACAGAGAGAGAGAGAGAGAGATTACTGTAATTTTTATTACTTTTTTTTTAAATGGAACTTATTTATTATATTATATATTATATGGAACTTATTTATAATATTTTTTTAAATGGAACTTATTTATTACTTATTTAATATATTAAATTTTTCCAAATAATTCTGCTTATACTGATCTTTTTACTACATAATAATGTCAGAGTATATTAAATATAATTAATATGTATTTGAATTGTTTATTGCAATTTAGGCAAAATGCATCATTTGTTTGATAAAAAATACAATAAATTATTTTTATATACATTCCCTCTATTCTCTATAAATTTACTTTAATTTTCTTAACTTAAAATTTAGCATATTAATTAAAAATATACTCAATATATACAAAAATAAATACAAATAATGTTATACCTAAAAAAAATTATATATTTTTTAAAATTAATTTTTTAGTAAAGCATATTTTAAAAATTATTCCTAAATTTGTGTTTTCATAAGAGAAATTTTCATCATTGTGAATGCACCAAATTTATTATCATTTGTTTATAGATTTTTATTATCGGCAGAGATGTTGAAACCAACAACTCCCATAAATGTTCATGATCTTAACCCATCAGAAGAAACTACTGAATACTATCCTCATATAGGTAAATAACTATAAACAGACATTATTAATTTCTTTAAACTACAAAGATATTAAATATATTTTTTTTTTATTTCGTAACAAATGCTTAGTATTTATACGTTACTGTTATAATGATATTTGAAGCTTAAAACATTAATCTTTCTAATTTATTCAAAGTACATACAATATTATTTTTGCCATTTAGGGCAAATTTTGAATTTTAAAGGATAGGGTAATAGTCAAAATATGAAAAAATACTTGAATAGTTTAAAAATAATATTGGCATGCTGTTGAACTATGAAAGTTAAAAAGCTGGTTTTTCATAAGAAATTGATAAACTTTAATTAAAAACCATTTTTAATTTCATACATTATAGATTTATGTATTAGATTAATAATATGATGAATTTCTCAAAACATTTGTAAAAAATTAAGAAATAAGGATACTATTCCATTTTGTAGGTATAAATCTTGCCATGTTGACTTATTAATGATAGCTCATTGAAAGCAGGTAAAAAAAATAGCAACTGTTGCTTGAAAAACATTATTTTGAAGAGATTATTTTTTAATTGTTTAAAATGTCTGTAAAAGGTAAAAAATAATAAAACTCGCAATTTGTGAGATTTTGTTTTACTTGGTGATGACATTTGGTGACATTATCACCTATGCCAGCAAAATGGGAAGGACAGAAATGACATATATCATGTTATTCTCATCTCAAAATTTTTATCAATCACTGTTGGTTATTTATTCTAACATTGCTCCATGAAAAGTTTAATGACTTTAAGAGAACACGAGGATAAATCTTTTATCAAAATTGTCCAAGTTCTTTTGCAATAAATGAGTTCCTTGTAAATTTTAAATAAAATAAAGATGCTTTGGTGCAATTAATACACTGAATAATGATCATTTAATTTTCATCTTTCATTAAAATTGAATTGATGCAGGGAATAGATGAAAAGCTTAGAAAGTTTTCTTGAATATTTCACAATTATCTGGCCTCTAAAATATAATTTTCAAATAAATATCTTGCTCAAAAAAATTTTAGTGAAAATATCTTGATTCTAAAATGTTTCTATTAATCATGATTAATGGAAATAGTTTAGATTTATATATTTAAATATTTTAGATATTTTCTCTTATAATAGCTCATTTGTTGAGCTTTTTAAACACACACACATATATAATGCTTTTTTTACCATGACCTATATAATTTTAATATTTTCAAAGCTTTTATTATATTTAAGCTTGAATAATTATTATTCATTTGCTAATTTCCATTCAATTTTGAGGCTTGGATGATTTAATGAAATTTTGTTTTGATGCTTCAATATTGAATATAGATCTAAAATACTTTTTGGATTTTTTTTTTTTTATTTATATATATATATTTTCTCTTCTTGAATACTCTTTTTAACGTTTTTATTCTGATGATTTTATTGCTAAAAACATCAATATATCATGAACAAAATAATTGTGTTGACGTTTAATGGTCACAGAACTAGATATTAAATTAGGCTAATTGTATATAATGCGGGTAAAACTAATGTTTTACAGGCAAATTGTAGATATCTGAGTTGTAAATAAAAGTGGCATTGTAAGATAGAAAATCACCTATCATTAAGTATCCCCAAACAGTATATTTGAACTGTGAGGTGGTTTATTGTGTTGCATTAAACTAGTCATAAAACTGTCATAAGACTGTCAATGCATAAAAATATGTCAATTCCTTTTTTTTTTTTTTTTTTTTTTTTGTAAGACAATCATCCTACTGTGTTGTTTGATAAATATTGCATAATAGTGGTCTTGGGAAATGTTGGACCACTCTCTTTACTTTCATAGAACGAGAACTATGATCTGTCCTATGTTGAAAAATTCCAAGACGTCTGATTTTCTGATATGTATTTTACGACCTAAACAATAGGGCACTTCATTAATAAACTATGCAAATAGCATCTGCCAAAATCTATAAGACTTAGCTGTTAATTATAATGCACTATTATTTTACTTTTTTACTTTTTATACATTAAAAAAAATACTTTTATGATTTGTTGCTATTATTTTTTAACAACCTTCATAAATTGGATCTGAGTAGTGATTGTATTGACAAATTTTAGTATTTTATTATATAAGTATTTCGTAGTTGGCTAACTTACTTTTCTTATAAAATAAATGCAAATAAAAATTGAATCAAGTTATTTGCTAATTTTAAGGATTGAGTTCACCGTTAAAGACCTACAGATTAGGACAAGATAAATAATTGTTCTGAACTAATTCTCCAGAATATCTCAACATCTTTCTTCTGAAATCAGTGATAAAAAAAAATCTTTATACAAATGTTTGTGATGTCACACCGTGCCTTACAAATACAGAGGGTGTTCACACATTTTATAATGATTTTGCAATGATATATAATTAAATGAATATAAGTATTTTATTTTCTAATATGTTTAATCTGATAGCCCTTTCTCTGAACTATTTTATTACATTTTGATTTCCAAGATAAAAGTTCTATTCTTAAAACATAAAAAAACTGACATTTTTTTCCAGTCCTCCGTCATAATTTTCCAAGGTCTATCTAATGTTTTGGGATGCCTCTTATTACAAGCTTGTTTTAGAAATCCAAATGCTCAATAATCCATAGGTGAAATAAAAGGGGCTTTTTATTGGATTTGTTTAAAGAGAATATATTCAATTCTGGTTTCATTTTTCATTTTTTCAAAAAGTAGATCTGTTAGCTTAGAATATGACTTGGAGTCTTATCCTGATGGAACTTAACACAGCAAAAAATTATTTGGAAAAAGAAATGGAATCTCTTTGAAAATGGGTGTTACTTGTACTTTCTGGTAGTAATCCAAATTAATTTTGATATCTTTTAATGGTTTCCTTAGTTTAAGTTTTCTATTATAAGATAATCCTGTAATAATCATATAAAACCTTTAGAAAAATTTTCCTTGTTTTGTCTAAGTCAAATTGTTAAATTTTTTGTCTTTTTTTGGCTGTAAACCAACCTTTTTTTGTTGCAGTCAGATAAATATATCCAAGCTTTATCAATTGTAACAACATATTTGCATTTTTTACCAAATAATTTTCATTCAACAATCTGCACACAGTCTTACACTGAGAAATATGTTTTGATGTTAGCAATGAACATCATGCTTTTTAGTTTTGATTAGTTTTAACTCAGATTTACAATTTTGTTCACGGTTCCAGAGATATTTAAAAGTTTTTGAAATGGTCCTTTAGGTAGTAAGATTTTCCTTTAAAGTATGAGATGCGACTTTAGATTTAATAAGAAATGCCTTTGTTAAATTTCCCTTTTTTTCTAAACAAATGTAAACTTTGGTGTTTATTTCTTTTCATATTAATTATGTAATTTATTTTTTAATAAATGAATTAGAGTATTTTTCTTCGAATAGTGCAGAAATATAGCCTTCGATTCATTATTTAATTTTCAGCGACTTTTTAAAGCAAAGAATACTTTAAATACTGCAGACAATAATCAAGCCATGTAAAAATTTTGTGTCAATTATATTTTTATTTTTAAATTAATATTTAATTTCTTGGAGAAAATTAAAATCCTTACAAAAATGTGTAAATACCATCTGTAAAATATTGTATCTGTCAATTAAATATTTAAAGTACATACTATTATGCAACTGAATATATGTTGTGTATGTTTATATTTACTGAAGAATTTATAAACATTGTAAATTTAAAGTAATAAGCTAAAAATTTAATGAAAAATTAATTAGAATAATTTCATATTCAAATATACTTTGAAGATCATTTTCTAAAGTATCATATTCCTTTATAAAATCCTAATTTCTTTCTTTTTTTTAATAAATGTAAATTATTCAAATTATATTAAATATTTTATATCACTCAAGTTAATTTGCAATGGTTAATATTTGATATTTTTATAGTTTTTGTTCAAAATCATTGTCAAAGAGAACATTATTATCCAAATACCATAGTGAAAATGCAGGAAACTTTGCATAATGTTTTCAAGAAATCTAAATTAAAATACACAGGTAAGACTTCAATTTTCTAAGCGCAGAAAGTTTTTGGTTTCTATAACAAATCATAAATGTTATTTTGTTTTCTTATATTTTTATTCATAAAATGTGTACTTTATTCTATAATACATTCTTTAATCATAGCATTCATTATTTTTAATTATAAATAGCTAATTTGTTTGCTATAATTAGGAAATTCATGTTTTTAAAATTTTTTAATTAAATTGCAATGAACTAAGAGAATTAATATAGTGATATTATTTGAATAATTAACACTAGTATTTTGAGAAATTTTGCTGTAAAAAAGTATTATCTACATTTATGAAATGTGCTTTTGCAAGATTCACATTTCAATTTTTTTTTTTAAATTAAGTAACCTTAATTATATTATGTAATCAATTTTTTATTTATGGAAATGATTATAATAAAAGATATCAAGAATTAAACTAATATTTATAAAGTAATTTCTCTGAAAACAGAATATCATTCAAAAATTTTATGCCATTGAAAATTAATACTGTGATATACTGCATTCTGGTGTTTATTCTTGAAAATTTTTTCTATTAACATTTGAGTAATTAGATATCAGTTTTGTTTATCAAATGTAAAAATAAATAAATAGAACAAATAAAAATAAATAAATATGGAAAAGATCTTTTTTTTCTAATAGATTTCTATATGCATAAATATACACACATAAATATTAATTTTTAAACTGATCCTTTTTTTTTTCTCATGTAAAGTATTATGGCATCTTGCATAGGAAATATGCCATTTCTGTATAATTATATAAAATTACGAAAAGCATACTTTTTTATTTTTGTAGTTTCTAACTCCTCCACATCTGGTATTTTTTTCTGAATTTAAGTTAATGTTTTGATTTTAAGATAATTTGGAACCAGAAAAAAAAAATAATATATTCTTACGTATAAATTCTAAAGTACAAGTTTTCATGTATAAATTATAATTTTTACTTCAAATTCTTCATTTTTATTCTCAATTCAATTATTTTCAGTCCAATAACTAAAATTACACATCAACAATTTTAAAATATACAGTTAACATATAGGCATATTATTTTTTAAGAATAAAAATGTTTCAGTAACTATCTAAAGCAATAATAATAACACAATTCTGAAATGGAATATATTTATTTAAAATTACATAATTGAAGTAAAGTGGTATTTATTTTCAGCTATACACAATTTGTTAAAACTAAAATGAAAAGTATTTAAAACGATTTAAAAAAGAAATTAAAAGGAAAAAAATGCAATACTTAATTTATTACTTCAATGTGTAAGATATCACTAGAATAATCTAAGTTTTTTTTTGAAAAATATGAACTTAATTATACTTCAAAATAGATTTTTCCTGAATGCAATAATGAATTAAAAATTGAACTCAGTTATAGATTTGAAATTAAAAATATTGTTTTGTTTTGCATCTATAGTACTTTTTAGAATTTTTTTTTTACTTTAAATTTTTTTTAAAATTGTTGAAATTTAATAACTTAAAATTTGCTTTGATAAGAATGTGTTCATGTAATAAATACAAATCATAATTATTTGAAAGATATATATATATATATATATATATATATATATATATATATAT
>JAPDSC010113130.1:133600-214797 GCA_026290005.1 Latrodectus geometricus
ATATATATATATATATATATATATATATATTGAAAATATTTGATATATAAAATTTAAAAAATGTATATTTTATTTTTTGATGATTTTTTTTTTCTTTTTTTTTTTAACTTCAAAATTTAATATCTAGTAGCATATAATTATATCATCTAGCTTAAAAATGGAAATTGTTATAATAATTTTTTATGTTGATTGATTCTATCAATACAATGTATTTTGAATTATAATATTTCATGAAACAGCATAATTTTATCTTTAAAAAATTACAAAATAAGTGCAAAAGAAATTTTTACTAATTTCTTAAGCAATTGTAGAATTATATAGAACATAAAATACTTTTATCAATGCAGGAAATTGATATGAAATATTTGAATTTCTGTACAATATAGCAAATGTACAGAAATTCAAATATTTCATATTAGGCATAGAAATCCCCCCCCCCTCCAAAAAAAGATATAAAATTTGTTCCTCGACATTTATTGTATTATTACAATATTTTATTTTTATTTATAGTTTGATGCTGATACCATTCAGAATCTTTTAATGAAGCATGCCAATAAACCAGAAGTAAGCAGAAAAAATATGAAAACAATCTATGATATTGTAAAACAGTAAGTATATCATTAGAAATATCTAATAATATGTGCTCTGATTTTTGTAACAGAATGTAAATATAAATAATAAATTTCAATAATATAATTGCTTATTTTATAATTAAACCATTCAATCAATTTCCTTAGATTTGTAATATGGAGTACTAATGATAAGTTTGCCTGCAAATATATTTCACTTAAAAATGTTTTAGCCTCATAATTTTATTTATTCCAATTGTCATTTAAATTTGTTCTAAATGATTTTATTTTCCCCTAAAATTTTCATTAATCATTATTCTTTATCTCCAAAAGTTTATGCAAAATATTTTGTTGTTTATGTATATTTTCTCATTAGTATGTCTGCAATAAAAAAAAATATCCCCCTCTATTTTTCAATTTTATGTAATGATTTGTTTGATATCCAAATGCACTTTATTAACTGTGTTACTGTTTGTGTGTATTTGCTTTAAATTTTTGATTAATCTTCATATGTGTTGAAAATAATGCATTTAAATAACTACTTTGATATTTTTATTCTATTGATGGCAGCTAATATTGTGTTCAATTTTAAATTCTGTTAGATTATTTCATATTCATCGTGGTGTGTTTAAGTGTTTTTTTTTCCCTCAAAAATTTTAAAATAGTCTCAAATTTCACTAGGAATTACTCACTAATATGGATTTATTGGTGTGAAATTCTAATTAATATATCACAATGATGTAGAAATTATAAAATATTTTAGGTTTGAAGATTATAAAAATGGGATTAATCGTGAGGATAGATTATTTGCTGAACTAGGCCCTGATCGAAAATTAAGAAAGCGAGCTGTGGAACAAGCAGCACTTCAACTTGTCAAGGAAGAAGAGGAAGAAAGAGCTGAAAAAAGAACACGAAGAAAAAAACAAAAACAACAAATTATTGATCTTTGAAATGTATAATGGCATTTTAAATGTATATATCTATTTGTTCTGTACATAATTTTAAAAATATAACCTTATCTCCCATTTCTCGTGTATTTTGTTTTAATTTATTCAAAACATAAAAAAAATATATTGAAATGTCATAGTGGAATTTTTAACTTAAATTTTAATATATTTTAAGTAAAATGGATAGAAAATTAAGTTTTAAAAGCAGCTAAACTTTTACTTGTAATTGATATTTTTGTTAAATTTAGCATAAAAAGAACAATTAAACTAACAGAATATTTCTCTACACTTTCTAATTAAATATATTTAAAATCATATTTTAAATATCAAAATATTGCATTGCTTTCTAATTATATTTTTATTCCTCTTTTTAATGCTAAAACAAATATTTGATTAACATACTTCATATTTGAAGCAATCTGTGTAACACTGATATTTTTTATGTTTAGTTTTTTTCAAACATTTTTAATTAAAATCTAAAGTTCTTTTAAATTTTTCATAAACTTTTAAAAAAACCTAATCACCATTGATTACATCTTTATTTGGTTATAATTATGGTTTCTGTTATATTTTATAAGTTTATTTACAAATAAAGCAAATTCAAGTAGAGCTAAAATATAATTAATTTCTCTTTTTATAAATTATTTTAAAAATAAATGAACTATATCTTATTTATTTATGACTATATCAAAATAGAAGAAAGGAATAGCAATAGTTTTTAAATACAAAAATTTGTTGAAAAATACCCTTATCGTTCTCATCAAAAATCAAATACATAATACTATAGGTGCTCATTTTTTGAAATCTTCTATTTACAAACACACATTTTTATGAACTAGTTGCTAACCCCTAGCCTGACATTATAGACACAATGATTTTAACTATTATTTATAAATCGAAATTTTAAAAAAACTTTTTTTTTTTATGATTTGACATATTTTTTTTAATTGATTTTTTATATAATGCCTGAGTACTCGATTTATTCTTGAACAATGCAGAAACACATACAGGCATTCCAGACATTGTTGGAATGCCTGTATGTGTTCCTACATTAGTCCATGAAAGGGAAATTGAAACAGTGAGGATTTCTCGCAGACAAAGAAATGAACGTGTTTATCAGTTGAAATAAAAAGGAAAAAACCCGAATGTAAACGTGGATCCAAAGTATGATTTCAAATACAAAATCAATTTGTAAATATTTGGAAACATTTCTTCAGAAATTAATTTCCAAAAATCAGTATTAGTTGATGTTCTGGATTTAAGAAATATATTGTATCGTAATTTAATAATTTCTTCCTCGACCGTGACTGATGTGGTATCTATTGAATGTCCTATTTTTTCAGATACTCCATCAATGTTAACATTTTCATTAAATGGAAATATCATAAAATTAAATATTTCTTCCAACCTAATTAAGTCAGCGAATCTTCTATCAAATTCTTCAAACAAAACATCTAAGTGTTTGGCGAAATCTTCGAAGTGTCGGTTTGGATTATGGATGCACTCTTCCTCCATGTTTTTTAAGTTTTTCAATTCATGTTTTCTTAATTGAGAAGCATACTTTTCTTATTATTTCTTTGAAAGTTTTAATCGTGCTCATCATGTCTGTTAAACATTTATTCGTTCCATGTAGATTTAAGTTTAAGTCGTTAAGTTTTGCAGTGATATCGCAGAGAAAAACTAGTTTCATGAGCCATTTCTCATCTTCCAATTCAGTAATGTACTCTCCTTTCATTCGTAGCAAATTTTTTATTTTTGGTAACGAATAAGAAATGTATACGAAATCTTTTTTTAAAAAAAAGCACCATGTCTCACTCTGATTCAGTTTCTTCCAAAATCGCCTGAAATTGTCGTCTCTGAAGACTTCTTGAACGAAATGAATTGATAATTTTAAAAGCAATTTGCATTATATCATTAGACTTTAGTGTTTTGGAACACAATACCTGTTGATGCATAATGCAATGATAACTGGTAAAACTGAGAATTTCCTCATCATTATTGCACAATGCAATAAAACCAATTCTACCATTGCTAGAGCTCCATCTGTTGTAATAGAGACCAATTTATATATTGGAAATCCTGTCTTTTCAATAAAGTTTTTAAATGAATTGTAGATATCTTGGCCTCTCGTTTGCCTTTTCAATGGAATTATAGTTAATAACTCTTCTTTTGAAGTCATATCTTCGAAAACTATTCTCATAAAAATACATAACTGTGCAATGTCCCTAATATCCGGGGATTCATCAAATTAAAGTGGTAGGAACTTACAAGCTCTTAAATCTTCATTTAATAAATCCTCCAAATTATTATTCATAGCTTTTGTCCGTCGCATCACAGCGTTACGCGACAAAGAAATATTATTCATTGACGATATTATTTCAGGTTTGACTTTAAAATCGTGGAAAAGCAATTATCCCGCTTTACAGAAAGCTTTTACCAATTCTCCATATTAGAATGATTTTCTTCCTTTATCAAAACTTCTGTAATTTTAAACGACGCCAATGTTACTGCTTTAGCTTTGATCCTGGTCTCTTAAATACCAACTTTATTTGTAAATTCGACTTTAATTCTTGCACATTAACTTTTCGAAGTTCATTGCTGATTGGAAAGTCTGTAGTGTATTTTAAGTGCATGGTTTTAAAATGTCTTTCGACATTTGCTTTTTTAGGTAGTGCCACATTGAGTTACATACGAGACAAACACATTTCTCGTTCACCTTAACAAAAAAGAAATCATTTTCCCATTCATTGTAATAATGATATGTTTTACTTCTCTTAACACTGGTACCTGAGTCACAACAAATATCATATCAGTGCGGTAGGAAGCGAGCGACCTGCAACGTAAGATGATTAACTGAAACTAAACGGACGAGTAGACTTGTCGCGTCGCACCGGCTACCGGATATAATCTAAGCATCCCACTTTCTCATGTTGTTCTCCACTGTAAAGCCCCTATTACATTAGAGTTGCCCATATTTCATTTTGAGCAACTCCCATAGACTTAACATTACGTGACGTCACAGCTCGATTTTGGGCAACTCGGACACGTCGTCCAATGATATTTCAGATTTTTTTTTACAGCTGCGCATTTGAAATTTGATCATTGCCAAGTTTTCGCCAAATTTTATGCCGAATGAAAGTTATTGGCGTTATGAATTGCCGAAAATGAGCAATTTTTTTGTGCATGCAGCAGCAACTCGAGCAATTCGTATCGCCAATAGATGATCAACGGAACTGGTGTTGTCTTTTACTTTCGCCAAGCGGAAACAATAAGATGCCAAGAAATAACATGTTTTCATTATTGTTAATGAGTGCATGTGATAAATATATATACTTGAAAATGGCAAAATTTGTGTGAAAATTTGTGTTGTCGCACGCAGGGACCTGGAATTTTTTACACGGAAGCACAAGGGGGCTGGCCACCAGACCTCGAAGCCCGATTTTCGATTTTTGAATTAGAAAAATTTTAAAAAAATTATTTATAAAACTTCTTCTCGAGATCGCTGCTCGCCGATAGCTGGTTATAGATAGTGTTGCATTAGTTATCACGTTTTGTAATTATTTTTCTGTTATGATTGTATGAAAACAACTCAACCCAAGATTTGTTCTTTTTCGTTTGACTGAGTTCAAAAGAACAGTTTTGTAGAATAAAATGTTTTTGTGAAAGATTATGCTGCTCTGGTGATTTTTATTTCTGAATAGCTTGTAAAATTAAATATTTGAATAGTTTGTTCCAAACAAACAGTAAAAGAATCTGATTGTCTCATATTATATGTGACATGGCGTCCGCGACAGGACTGTTTGAAATTTGATGGAACGAACTTAGAAAGGCAAGTGACTCTTGATAATTGTTAACCATTTTGAATTTTATTAATATTTTGAAGAATATTTGGTTATTGTTAGCAATTATGGAAATTTTGAAATTAAAAAGAAAGTCTATCAGAGCTGCATTTACTCGATTGTACAATATTATTGATGATGTCGCCAAAACGAAAGTTGACATATCAGAGGATATGGATTGTTTGGCTACATTTGAACTTCTTAATGAAAAAAACGAACTGCATTTGACTTTGAATGATGAAATTTTAAGTGCATTATTAACAATTGAAAATATTGAAGAGGATATTATTGAAAACGAAATTAGGTCAGCTGATGAATATTCTCATAAATTTAAGAAGGTGAGCTTATTACTAAATCGAAAGCTTAATCCGAATATTGATATTGATGCACAGTCGTCAGTTAGGGATAATATAAAGCGGAAATTTAAACTTCCACGCTTAGAATTGAAGAAATTTGGTAGAGAAATTAAGGACTGGCTTCCGTTCTGGGGTCAATTCCGAAAAATCGATGAAGACTCCGATATTGATGATGGCGACAAATTTCAATATTTAGTACAAGCAACTATTCCAAATTCTAGAGCTCGTGAATTAGTTGAAAGTTTCCCTCCATCTTCTGGAAACTATGCTAAAGCTATTGACTGCTTGAAATCTCGGTTCGGCAGAGATGACTTCCTAGTCGAATATTATGTTCGAGAGCTGCTAATGCTTACCTTGACTTTTAATACTAAAGACAAATCAATTAAATTATCAACTATTTATGACCGTATTGAAACACAACTAAGGTCATTGGAAACTCTAGGTGTAACAACAGCAAAATATGCTGCGATGTTGTTTCCCCTGGTAGAATCTTGTTTAAGTGAAGAAGTATTAAGAGCTTGGCAGAGAAACGATAGAAGTTTAGTGAAAACTTTAGAAGAATCTCGATTAGAAAGTTTAATGAACTTCCTAAAAAATGAAGTTGAAAATGAAGATAGAATTGCCCTTGCTATGCAAGGTTTCTCTTTGAAAGAAAATTCAAAAATTAAAAGAGACATTCCAACTGCTGCGGGATTGTTTTCAGGAAATAAAAGTTTTCTTTCTAAGACGAAATGTGTTTTTTGTGACCGAGAGAACCATCAAGCAAAAGATTGTCATTTTGCTCGAAATATGGATTTAAACGAAAAAACGGCAAGACTTAAGAAACATGGTTGTTGTTTTAAATGCTTAAATGTTGGCCATGTGTCTAAGCTCTGCAGAATCAAAATAAACTGTGAGAACTGTAAGAACCGACATCATGTCTTTATGTGCCCTAATATAAAGAGTAATGGGTCTCTCAGTTCTAAAGAATCAACTGATGTCAAGATGGTGGAACATTTTAACACATTGCCCAATCCTACAAGTACCTCAAGTGTTTTTCTTCAAACTTTAATTGTACTACTTCGAGGTGAAACTGAGAATTTTGCTGTAAGGGCTCTTATAGACACTGGAAGCCATAAATCATACATTACAAAGGAGGCAGCTGAAAAAATGAAATTTCCTGTTTTGAAAGAAACAACCCTTATACATACTTTGTTTGGTGGAATTGAAAATAAGCAGAAACATTTAGAATATAAGATATATGTGAGTGATATTACAAAAAGTTATCATTGCACTTTCAACGTTCTTGATCAAGAAAAGATTTGCTCAGGAATTCATCAAATGACGACAAATGTTTTGAAACAAGAATTGGAGGAAAATGAAATTCAATTATCAGATCAAAAATATTCTTCCATTTGTTCTTCTACAATCCATTTGCTTATTGGTGCTGACGTGGCTGGAAAGCTCATGACTGGGAAAATCCTTAACTTTACTTCTGGAATAACAGCCATAGAAACGTTGTTAGGTTGGACACTTTTAGGAAAATTACCTGACAGTTCAGAATGTGGTAACAACGCCTTGATGGTGACAAGTTTATTTTTGAATGAATGCACCATTAGCGATCTATGGAAGCTAGAAACCATTGGAATTTCAGACCCGGCTGAATCAAAAAGGAAAACTGAAATGCATCAAGATACCATTGAATACTTTAAAAAAACTCTAAAGATTAACGAAGAAGGGCAATATGAAGTTGCCTTACCCTGGGTTTTGGAGCCATACAGACTACCTGATTACAGACAAATGGCAGAAAAGCGTTTGAATACTGTTTTTAAGAAGCTCAAAGAAACAGGGAAGATTGAGGAATATACAGATGTCTTCAATGAATGGATTCGTAAAGGTATCATTGAGACAGTTGAAGATAAGAAGGATTTAAACGTGCATTATCTTCCTCACCGACCAGTATTCAAGGAAAATAGCACAACTACTAAAGTTAGGCCTGTGTTTGATGCTTCAGCACACTTGAAGGGCTCACCATCATTGAATACCTGTTTGGAAAAAGGTCCTAATTTGATTGAACTTGTTCCTTCTTTACTGAATCGATTTCGAAAATATGCTGTTGGAGTATCATCAGATATTGAGAAAGCATTTCTACAGATTGAAATAAGAGAAAAGGACAGAAATTATCTAAGATTTCTATGGAAAACTAATGAAAATGATATGAAGATATATAGACATCGTAGAGTGGTATTTGGAATAAGTTGCAGTCCATTCCTTTTGGCAGCTACTTTGAATCATCACATTGAAAAATCTCCTGAAATTCTCTCAGAGACTGCAGAAATTCTGAAAAACTCTTTCTATGTGGACCTTTGTGTTTGCAGTTTGAAGAACATTGATGAAGCAAATAAGTTTATTTTTGAATCCAAAATATTGATGTCTTCAGGGAAATTTAATTTACGAGGTTGGCAATCAAATGCAGATCTAAATTTCTTGGATGGATCTGAGAATCGAATAGTGCCGCTTTTAGGTTTGAATTGGGACTTACAAGACGATACTCTATCTTGTAACATTAAGTGTCCACAAAATGAAAATGTTATCATAACAAAAAGACTTCTTCTCTCTTTAGCGCAAAGTATATTTGACCCACTTGGCATCTCTTCTCCAGTGACTATCATTCCAAAGTTTATACTTCAAGAGTCTTGGAACCTAGGTCTGAAATGGGATGATGCTTTATCTGAAGATCTATCTAGAAGGTTTTTAAACTGGCTTGAAAAACTAAAGTTTCTGTCAGAAGTCAAAGTACCCCGATGGATAAAACTTGGTCAGAGTGAGAAAGAAACTGCCAGTCTCCATGTGTTCTGCGATGCAAGTGCAAAGGCATATGCTACATGTGTTTTCCTGCGAGTTGTATTACCACAAGAAGTTACAATTAGATTTGTACAGTCTCGTGCCAGAGTCTCACCATTGAAAAACATAACAATTCCTCGTCTTGAGTTATTAGCATGTTGTATTGGTTCCAGACTGGGTGCAAGTATAGTTAAAGATTTAAAACTAGAATATTTGAAAGTCTTCTATTGAACTGACTCATCGACTGCACTCAGCTGGATAAAAAGAGATTCTCCATGGGGAACTTTTGTGTGGAATAGAGTCAAAGAGATACACAACCTTACAGATGTCAGTCAGTGGAGACATGTTCCTAGTAAATTGAATCCAGCAGATCTTCCTTCCAGAGGGTGTACAGCCGAACAATTAATACACCTCAAATGGTGGGAGGGACCTTCATGGCTGTATGATGTAGAACAGAATTGGCCACAGAACACAGAGTTAATAGATGAAGATCTGATAAATGCTGAAAAGAGGAAAACAGTGCTATCCACTTACAATCACATTGAAAAAAATTAATGATTGGTGTTTTGAATCCTCTCATCTTAAGACAGTGCGGAAACTGGCTTGGATTCGTCGGTTTTGTAACAATTGTCGGAAAAGGAATGTTTGTTTATTTCCAACTCTTTCATGTACAGAAATGGAAAATGCGGAAAACCTATTAATATTATTGATACAGAAATAATATTTCAATGGTTATTCAGATCCAAGATTGCATTCTTTGAACGTAGTGGCTGATGAAAATGGCTTACTCCGAGTGAGAACTCGAATCATTTATCGTCAAGACACCAAAGACTTTACGTACCCAATAATATTGCCAGGAGACCATCCAGCAGTTGCCAAATTGATCATTTTCAACCATGAAAAGTTTATGCACTGTGGAAATCAGATTTTGTTGGCTCGTTTACGAGAAAGATATTGGATACTAAAGGGTAGGAAATCCATTCGGAAAATTTTAAATAGCTGTGTACGCTGTAGACGTTTCACTACTAGACCCGAAAAAATGAATTTACCCCCATTACCAGAAGATAGAGTGAAAGATGCTAGAGTATTTGAAGTGGTTGGAATAGACATAGCTGGTCCATTGTTTCTAAGAGATGGCTCGAAAACATGGATTTTACTTTTTACATGCGCTGTTTATCGAAGTATACATCTTGAACTCTTGTCCTCAATGTCAACCGAAAGTTTTTTGTTAGCACTACGGCGTTTCATCGCACGTCGTGGATCTCCATCTGTAATATATTCAGATAATTGGACAAATTTTGTCGGAACAAGTCGAGTACTTCAATCGATTGACTGGCATCATGTAAATGAAGAAGGGAAGAAAAGAGATATCATTTGGAAATTTATACCACCCTCAGCTCCATGGTGGGGTGGCTGGTGGGAACGACTCATTGCTCTAGTGAAAGATTTACTAAAAAGAATATTAGGTAAAGCTTGTCTAAGATACGAAGAAATGAATACTCTACTCTGTGATTGTGAAGATATTGTGAATTCACGACCTTTGACATACCTGACCGAAGAAGACGATCTACAGCCTTTAACACCATCCATGTTCTTGAGAGAACATAAGAAAGTAGGAGTTACAAATTTTGACGATTTGGAGATATCAGGCCACAGTTTGCGCAAGCGGCATTTGTACAAGTGCAAACTTCAGGCAGATATTAGAAGACGTTTTAGACTTGAATATATAGGACAACTAAGAGAGCAAACGAACAAGATCAGAAAATTCCGTGAATTTAAGGTGGGAGAAATAGTCCTAGTTGAAGTACCAAACCAGAAGCGACTGAACTGGCCATTAGGAAGAATACTTGAGGTATTTCCCGGAAAAGATGGCATAGTTCGTCTCACCAAAGTGAAAACGAAGAACGGAGAGTTATTGAGACCAGTGCAACGTTTGTATGCTCTTGAAATACAAACACCGTCAGAAGAGATTTTACGGGAGAAGTTAATATCTGAATGTGATCGTAGAAGAGAAGATGGAATTCAGAAAGTTGAAAGTTCTATACCAGCTAATCCTGATGTAACTGAACCACCTGGCCTTACTTCAAATACAGAAATAAATCCCAAGAAGACCCGTTTAGGCCGTAAAATCAAAGTTCCCGAACGACTGAACTTGTAAATTGACTGACACAAATTTTTGAGTTTTATTATATAAAGAAAACTCAAAAGGTGGGAGTGTTGCATTAGTTATCACGTTTTGTAATTATTTTTCTGTTATGATTGTATGAAAACAACTCAACCCAAGATTTGTTCTTTTTCGTTTGACTGAGTTCAAAAGAACAGATTTGTAGAATAAAATGTTTTTGTGAAAGATTATGCTGCTCTGGTGATTTTTATTTCTGAATAGCTTGTAAAATTAAATATTTGAATAGTTTGTTCCAAACAAACAGTAAAAGAATCTGATTGTCTCATATTATATGTGACAGATAGATTATAAAAGCAAGTGTAATGTGTCTGTCTGCCTGTCCATTTGAAATTTGTTCGTTACCAATGTCAAATTATGGTAAAACTATACTTTAAGGTGGCCCCTTGGCAAACATGGCGATTTTTGTTTGGCTATCGTTTTTATTGGCAATTTTTGTTGGCACAGACAATGAATTCCCCTGTTGCTATCGGAATATGATTGGGGTTTGCCCGGCTTGGCGATCAATCGCGATTACAACTTTGCGAGAATCAAAGAGGCACCATAAAGTATATTCCTAATTTGAATGTTGTTAGCTTGGTTGTTTAAAAATGCCGCCATTTCCCCTATTTTTACATGATTGTTATTAACTGGAAAAAAAGAAATAAAAGTTTCATTCATTTAATGTCGCTGAATTCGGATAACTATTCCCTTTTTGACTAAAAATTTAGTCAAAGGCAACCTCTATGATTATACTGATTTCTTTTACTGAAATTCGGAAAGTTTTCATCATTCGCACTTTTAATATGAAATAACTTTAATTTGAATCGAAGTTGATCTATAACGTAGTAAGTTTCATTGAATATAAATTAATGTTTTGATTGCTATCAATATTAAATCCGACATCAATTTTGAAACATGGAATATTATTGTATTAGTCTGCAATAATATAAACATGTAAGAAGTACAACAGCGGTAAGTTATGATAGGAACCATTTTCCTATTAACTGAGAAACTAGCGCCCTCTATTCCAAACTTTACAGAAATTTCTAGACGTTTCCAGAAGTAAAAATTGTTACAGTTATTTAAAACTGTAAAGGCTGGTTTGAACATCCACGTGAGAAGGTGCTACGTGGATATGATACGCGAGTGAAGTGAGACAATTTGCAGAATTTCACATTCTAATTTTGATTTGATAAGCTGCGTTACTGCATAGTTTACTTAAAGCAAAAAATTCATCACATATTTTCATTTGAGTATTTAATTCCCGTGGGAGAAGAAATGGATCCTAAAAAGCCTGAAGAAAAACCTGGTGAGAAAAAACCCGGACAGCCTGATGATAAAGGAGGAAAACCAGGAGAAAAGAAACCTGGGGAAGAAAAAACTCCACCTACAAAGTAGAGGATCAGCTTTTATGGAAGAATAAAAAAAAAAAAAAAAAATGAAGCCAAAATTATGAGTGAGGGATAAAATGTTATTATTTATGTTTTAGAGAATAACTTATAATAATCAAGATGAAATCTTAATTTTGCATTTTAAAATTTGGACTTTACTTACCCTTATAATTTTTTCCGCCTTTAATAATTTCGGTTAATTCCCAGTGAACGGTACGCTCCTTATACGGTATGCATATATACAACGGTAATCTATAATAATAAAAGCAAGTGTAATGTGTCTGTCTGTCCATTTGTCTGACCGAGCTCTCCAGCCAAATCTATCGCACGCAGGGACCTGGAATTTTTTACACGGAAGCACAAAGGGGCTGGCCACCAGACCTCGAAGCCCGATTTTCGAATTAGAAAAATTTAAAAAAAATTATTTATAAAACTTCTTCTCGAGATCGCTGCTCGCTGATTCCTGGGTTGTACCAGCTCCTTTTGAGAAACAATTCTGACGACCATCTTTTGGAAAATTTTCCGTTTAAAATATTTAGGATATATTGTTCCTTTTTATCGATGGGGAATGTTGTGTGTGTGGGGGGGGAGAGAGAGACAGTCTACGTGTCCTACACTACTATTCCTGCGCTATTCACTTATCTGCATTTTCTAAATGCACGGGCAACGCCGGCGGGTACAGCTAGTGTTTTAATATAAGGGAATTCAAATAGTTTTAAGCATTTGTTATATTTTTTAGCAATACTTCATTGTATGTGTGCGTGTGTGAACATACAATAAATTATTTTCTTATTCTATAATTGTAGCAAATTTTCATCAATATTTTTTTTATATATCTTATAATTTTTCATACTTTTTTTTTTATTTTCGTATATACAATGCTCATAGCTTTCTTACAAATAAGACTCCTCTTTGTGTGTTTCTTGTTAATATTTGTTTCATACACATTTTGACAAATAAAACGAATTAGAAAGTTTCTGTAAATATCATTTTTCTAATTGTCACCAAGAATGCTTTACATCCCCACGAGTAGAAAAACACGACTGCCAGAAGCTACTATTTACTTCCAATAATTAACCCCAAGTTAGAAGAAAAATCTGAGCTTTCTTGGATTTTCATAAAGCCGTCATATTATCCCACACACGGTATATTTTTCTACGTGTCATACAGATCCAAAAGCAGAAATGAATCTTGTATGGCGACTTTATGTAGGTAATGTGTCAATAGACAAGATTTTAATCCAGGGGTTATAAATTATTGATTCTCCCGTGTAACGAATTGTTGTTATTATTTAGTGCTAATAACAAAAATTTGACGAATATTTACAGACAACTATGTTTTTGTAAATGAACAGCAAAGTTAAAGAGAATGGATAATTATCTACAAGCAGTCAGCTTAACTCAATCCAGTTCAGATTGCCTAGGTGAAATTAACTTATGTTGAAGCACTTTTATATGCATTGCCCCTCTTTATCTCATTTACTGCAACTGCCATTTACTTGATCGCTTTTTGTAGCAGATGTAGCTGACGTCATCTAGTAAATGATTAAGGCTCAATTCCAATGTTTTATAAAAAGCAGAATCCAATAATTTAATGGTGAAAAAATAGCTAACAATTTTTATAATAAATTAAAAATATTAAACTTGTAGAAATGTAATAACTAGATATAATTATAATAATTAATAGTAACACAGACTTGACCTTTTTATTAATATTTTATTAGTAAAAATTACAAAATAATTACAGAATTAATATAAAAAACTGAAACACGATTTGCAGTTTTTATGTTAGTTAAAAATTTTTTCAAATCAAAATGAAATTAAGATATTTATATTTTTATTTTTTAAATATAACTTTAAAAAATGCAAGGAAAGTTACATAAACTTCAATATATTTTAACACATCTCTCCTATTAAAAAAGTTTTGAATTACTTCAACTTTTCATTTATGATTTGTAAATAAATGCAATATTTTATATGGATTTAGTGCTAATGATTTTCTGCAATAATAAACATTTTTTTATAAATAATTTATTCTAGTTAATTTATTACATTTTAAAATTTTAATTTAACTGTTATGGAATATACAGAAGTTGCCTAACAGTAACAATTAAAATTGATAATTTATTGCAAAAATGTAAACATTTTTAGCAATAGCATTTAAGATTAACATTAATGACGTGAGAAAATATCAATATTTTTTATATTCTTTTAAAGAAAGGTGGAAAAATAACCTCTCTGATATGAATTACCTAATTAAAAATTTGAATTTTTTAACTTGCTTTCTGCATAGAGGTATAAAATTTTTTTAGTGACATGTTATATTCGACATTTTCACCATTGATTTATCTTATGGAAACTTAATCCAAAATATGTTTGCAATAAGTATTTTTATCAAAACATTTATTTTTATAATTGATGCTATATTAACCAATTGATAGTATATGATTGATGGTTATTAAATTGCGTTTTTAGTGCTTTCTGGTATATAATAAATGTTACGAAATTATCTTTATTTTAAAAGTTCACTTCTGAATATAAAAATAAACAGCACATTTTTGATAATAAGAACAATTAACTTTTAAAAAAAATGTGCATATTTTTTTGAATTATAACCTATTTTTATTAGCAAAATCCATTTACTATGATAGCATTTGACAATATATTTTGTGTACTTTTGATTAAATTGCTGCAAATAAAAACAAGAATAAGGAACACATTAGGGTATTTTGTTATCATTTCGATTACAGCACAAGGATGGTGGGACATTCCAGTTATAAATAAATGAATTTCTACTTTTATATTCTGAGAGACAAAGTTTTCCTGATTTTAAAATATTATTAAATTTTGAAATCATCATGTCAGTAGTTTGCTTGTGAGTGATCAAATATGAATTATTACAACCTCTAGATAAATATTCAGTGTCAAACTGAGGATCATGAAGGCGTTTTATATCAAAAGGTGATAACCAAGTTCCAAGAGATACATCTTCATTTTGATATAAAGATAAAATATCAGACATTTGTACAATCTTATCAATCAGGTCACTCGTAAGAACATAACCTCCACCTTTGGCATAAGGTAAATAACGATCACACAGAAACCAATTTTTTTCTCGCCATTTTCCTTTCCTTTTTACATGTGCTTGACCATCAAAGAAACCCCAGTATAATCTTTCTTTAGGTTGCTCTAACATTTTTGAATAAAGTGCATCTAAACGTACAAAACTATCATCATCAACTTTTAGTAGAAAGGTAAAATTAACATGATACTTAAGCCAACGAAATATTTCTAGAAGTTTATTGGATAATTTTGTAAATGAATCACTAACTGAATTCAATAATAATAAATCTTCAAATTCAGATTGTTCTTTCTGCAAAGATTTAACTTCTTTACTAGTTAAAGAGGCAGTTCCTATAGCAAAATAATGCACAATTTTGAAGTTTCCTTTGGTAAGAAGCCATGTTTTACGAATAACTTGCCTTCTTTGATAATTTTTAGGTGAACTAAATACCACCACAACAAGGAAGTTTGTAAAAGGCATCTGTGAATTTAAAATGGAAACATCAGTTGATGTTTGTTGGTTCTCACAAGACTTTGATGATTTAAAGTAAATACAGAAAAATATAAATATTGTTATAATCAAAATAGAAAGTACAATTCTTCTGATCTTCAACGGGAAAACCGGGAAATACCTAAAATAAAAAGAATACTTTATATTTATACAGAAAAACAGGATATTAGTTTACTATTTATAATAAAGAAAACTCTTTAAACTTATCAAATAACTTTTCTCTGTAAAAAGTGTCAATTATAGCTTATACATAAACTTTATTTGACATTTTAAACTATTAAAAAAATTAAAGAGATAAACTATTGAAAGATACAAAACAGGAAAGGATTGAATGATACTTGTACTTTGTATGAATGTTTTTAAAAGTAGAATGTTTAAAGGCAAATAAACTTTATGACCACCTTGTTTGTAAAAACCATATATTTTGAATTTTTCTTAAATATTGAATTGTATGCAAAATAAAAAGTTTTATTTTGCATGCAACTCAAATTTAGGAGTTAGGATGCTTATTCCACACATATTCCATTTGCGCATAATTTACAAAAAACATTTTGAGGAGCGAAAAAAAGATAAGCATATACTATTATAAAGAACGAGCTTGTAAAAAAAAATGTACATTAATTTAAGTTTAAAATCTGCTTGTTTGTGAAATATTAAGTAATACTGTAAAATAATAATTGTATAATAAATTTACATTTCTATTTGTGTTATGATTGACAGTTTGTAAAATTGATCAAGTTTATACAACTTGCAAAATAAAGGAAGATTTCTAAAACTAGTTTTAAGTAACTTTATTTTATAATGTTAAAATAAGTTATGAAATTTATAATAGGAGATACAAGGATTTAATTTTATATTTATTTACCGAAAATTTATCAAATAATGAAACAAAATTGTTACCTAATTAGGATATTTTGGTTATTTCAAATATTATGAATTAGAAAGTGTTTTTAAATCAAACAATTGATGGCAAAAATATATTTAAATCTCTAAAACAAAAACTACTACTAATGCAAGATGCATATATTCTCATTAACAATTATATTAATTATAAAAACTTAATTAGAATTTTTATCTCAGATTAATCTTAGTTTAAAGGATGCCTTATTATATAAGATGCCATCACTTTTACTCCTTGTAGTGCTGAAAGGGGGAAATCCTAGTAGCTGGGCATTATATAACAATCTTAGTATAATAAGATATGATTTATTATTTTTGATATTAATATTTCATTACTTGTGTATTGTAATTCAAAATTTTATAAAATTAAAAATTTTTAAATAGCAATTTTATAAAAAAAATTGAAAACGTATTTTATATGGTATGAAGTAAGAAAATACGAACTAAACAATTCAAAAAGCAAAACTAGGAAGTAATTTATTTTCCTTTAAAAATTTTTAATACAAATATTTTTAGAAGTTATATCTTAACCCGTAAAAATATTGTAGTGTTGAATTACAGATTTTTGTTACAAAATTTTTAAAGCAACAATGGTTAAATGGAATTTATGAAATGTTTCCTCACATTTTTTACAAAATGTCGTTTTCATTTTAAAGTTGTTTGAGTACTCTAAAAGCAACAATTAATTTTAAAATACTTGTTAGTTGTCAAGTAATATACAAATTGGATAGAATTTAAAATATATTAGAATACAAGATAATTTAGGGTTTGTCCAGATTCTCAAGAAACAAATTCTAGAATATTAAATCTTTTCCTGGTGGTGCAGACCACTAGTACACATATTACTGTTCCATTTCTTTTTAGTCAAATATTTAGGTAATTATTTACACGATGTTTGTCTATTATATTTTTAAATAAGTATTGTGATAAATATATTTATTTAAAATTAATAATTATTTCAAAACTATGAAATGAGTTTATAATTATAAACAAAAATAATTTTATTTTAGAATTTAAAATTCTTAAATGCTTAAATATTGTACACAATACTGAATATTTGTTAGCTGTTAAATCTGTTTGCCTTTTTATCTTTTATTTTATAGCACTTAAGCGATGTTTAAAAACAATTTCTATTCAAACTAGAATACTAAAGCAAAACAAAAAATACAATTATTCACATAGATTTCAATTCAAGTGATTTCTATTTAATAAAAAAAAAGAAAGAAATACAATTAAATCAAAAACTTAAAATCGTTCAAAAACATTATTTTAAAAATTATGTCGGCAAACATCCTCTTAAACATACGGAGTCTTCCAGTCCAAAACAACACAGAGACAGCACCAGAATGAAAAAGGATTCCAAAAATTTTGAAACAATGAATATCAAGAGAGTGGCAACAAAAAAGGTGTTCTCTAGCCATAGGCACAGTATTGCACGAAAAAAGGAAGTACCAGTAACGATTCTGAAAGATGTCACCCCTTCAACTTTAAGGAAGAGTGAGAGCTGCATTTGAGTTTGATTATTAAGAAGACAACTCCAAGTCTTCCCATTGACCATGTCCTGAAGAGAGAATATTCTTCTTTGTCGATATTGTTCTTGAAGAGTCTTTAGGTATTTCGTAACGAGATTAGGAGACAATGGTGGATGTAATGTCGAAGCCCCCTTGGCCATAAAAAAAAGGCACAAATAGAAGAGTATAAAATATAAAAAAAACTTTAATGTTAAAGTTTGTTGAAAAATTGTTGTTAAAAAATAGGACTCCAGTTGTTAAATTTGAAGAATAAATTTTAATAGGCATATTAATGAAAAATTACCAATATTTCTATTGAAAAATATGCTAAATATAAATAGTTATAATGCAATTTTTTTCTTATAAACACATGGTCAGTCATAGTATTAACCTACAAAATTCATGGAGAGAGAGAAATTAATCTTTCTTCCAAATAAATCACATTTTGTATTTATAATGAGGTAGATAGTAGCATTTTATACAATAAAACATTTCAGTATTGTACAATATTTCATATAAAATTTCTTCTATAAGGCGAAAAGAGAAAATTTTAAAATAAGTCAAATCATTGATTAATAGTGTTTAATAATAATCACATTAATAATGCCAAATTCTTAAGCTGCTTGAAAATAGTTCAGATTTATTCATTTTTACCATATTTTCAATTGCATGGAAATATTAAAAAATGGTTTGGAAATAAAATTATCATACATCAAAATCCAGTCTGAAATATATTCTTGAAATAGCAATTTTATTTTAATATAGTTAAAACCTATAGTTATTATATAAGATAAAAACTAATTCTTTGAAAAGAAATTAAATATTTTTTCTATTAGCTTCTTCCTACCTAAAAAGGAGAATCCAAGTTTTTTCTAAGCTAAGAATAATGATATTAATAATGTAATACTAATCCTGACATTTATTTTATTGTAAAGAGCCTAGAATATTTATTCAATTTTTAAAAATTAGAATCAATAACTTTTAAATGTATAATGTATGAAAATGTTTCTCACCTAGTTTTCCACTGAATATTGTTCATCATAATAAAAGAGAATTTGATCTAATGTCCATCATAATATTTGTAGAAGTGATGTTTAATACAGCACTAATATAAAAATAATTATAATTAATAAAAAAGAGAAATCTAATATGAATATTATAGTTTTTAAATAGCTAAATTAATAGAACAGGGCAAATAAAATAACTTGAGGCTTTGAAAAATTTTCTAGCAAAAATAAATAAAAATGGATTATATTATAATCTGTAAAGAAATTTGGGTGAATATTTTTATGAGAAAGAACTTTGAACTCATTAAAAATGAAGTACATAGTTTTCTTGCTAAAATATTGCCATTCATTTATATACAAGTGCATGGCCTAACAGAATATGCATAGGGACACAAGCATACTCCACAAAATTTATGAGAATTGAAATATTTCAGAACAGTACTTTTTAAAACATTATTAAAACATATTAAATAAAAGAAGTATTTTTTTTCTCATGCAAAATTTTTATCATGAAAAGTAAAATTGATTTTATTTAGATTGATCTCTGAGAACAAAACAGAAAAGTATTTGCTACTATCTTACTTCAATACAAGCATTAAATTTATTATTAAATGAACAATTACAATATAGCAATAACCACATTTTGAAAACTGTGATATGTTCAATTATGTCAATTGTAAATTATTTGAAGAAAACAATTGATATATTTAGAAAAAGTTTATACAGCAACAGCTACATGTGTTCCTATGCTTTTAATTTGATTGTGTAAATGATTTAGTTGGTGAGACACAACAACTGCTTGTTCTGTTACTTTAAAATAAGTATTTGATGAGGATTGTAGAAATATTTTTCTATAAATAACAAAATGCAATTTGATTATTCTAATATTCAGCAGAATTAAAATACATTTTAGAGTAAATTTTTTTAGGCAATTTTAAGATGCTGTAGTTTGCAGAAAATAATTTGAAAATACTGAAATAACACTATTAAATTATTAAATATAGTAAAAAGAATTAAATAATAAAAATATAAAATATCATAAATATAGTCAAACAGTATTATGTAGATTTGACAACTGTAAAATGAGAAAGGACTGCATTTTGTCCATAAATTGCTTGAAAATTATTTAACTTTTTAAGAACTGATTTATAAATTAAAAATAAAAATAAAAAAAAAATAAATAAATCAAAAAAAAAAAAAAAAAAAAAAAAAAAAAAAAAACTAAGAATAGATTATGTAAAATAGAATTTCCAATATAATTAAAAAATATGAAATACTAATTAAAAATAGTCAATCAAATATAATTTATAAAAAATAAAAATAATTGTAAATTAGATTAGTGCACTCATAGAATATATTATTTTTTCAATAATTTCTTGGTATCATTCTTATATTAAATTGGAATTACTTATTTACCATCTATATGGTATATTAGAATTCTTAATTTTAGTTTGTTGATACAGTGAATTTTGTCGGATAATATCTCGAAGCTAGTTATTAGTTTATATTTCAATAATTAAGTTTTTTAAATAAATAGTAATTAATACGAATGTTTATTACCTATAAAACGCGTTGTCAACCTATGATATTTAAATAAGTTCCTTTGCAGTTTAAAGCAGCAATTACGAGAAAATTTAAGTACCGCAAACTATTTGAGCGCTTTATTTAAATGTAGATTAAACAAAGGATTATTCCTTTTCATCTGTATTAAATATAACGTACATTATGACAAATAAAATAAGCAAATAATATTTACATTTGACGAATTATCACAGAATCATAATTCAAAGAAAAAAAAAACATATACTCATTAATTCATTCTAAATTGAAAAAAATTGTACTTCGGCAGAATCACAAATAAATGCTACAACTGGCCATATTTTGTTTCGTTTTGGCAGTAAAAAAAACTGCTTAAACAATAATCATTGCCACTAAGATGAAAATGTTTGACAAATCACAGATTATAAACTGTGTAATTTGGGGTAAAAGCTTGTAAAAGTTAGTGGTGTTAAGTTTTCCACTAGAAATAAAAAAAATAAGTGATACTTTTTAAATCACATTTTTAATTATATATTTTATGTAACTATTTGTGTTTTAGAATTGCAATGATAATTTAGTCATGGTACACATTCAATTTAGAGCTCTTCTATACCTACCTGTTTAATCATACGGATTTTTGACATAATCCGGAAGTTCCAATATGCAGGTCAAAAGCGAAACTTGACGCGTTGCATTCACTTCCTGTGATAAACTGATCTAAGCGATCAGTTGAATGAACGGCGCTTTTTTTATTTCTTATTTACGAAATGGAACCTGTTCAATAACTGATAATTTTTTAAACTTAAGTTCAAGGTAAGAACATGCCAGTATTTCAATTGTATAGAAATTTTTATATTAAAAATTTCTTTTAATTACTAGTATTTCTTTTGAGTATTTTTTGTGTGCTGCTAATTTGGTTTGTTTTTCTTGTAGTATGTCCCGCTTCAATGTTAACATCAATGTAAATATTTGCGTGTAGATCAACAAGTTATCTCTTGAAAATGACGTTACATTAAATTTTTGATATTTAAAATAGTGCCTAGAATTACGTATTTTATCATATTTCTTTCTTTCACAGCAATATAATTGGCTATTGGAGACGATGTAGGGTGAAATCCTATGAAAATTCCCGGAAACGTTTTTTAGACACAATCAAAATTGCATAATGATGTATATCTGTGTAGTTTATTCCTTCATGTTTAAACACAGATTAACATTATTTTATTACCTTACTAATACTTTAATATTTATGCACATAAATATATATTAGATGAAGATGGATTAATAAATAAAAAGTTTGCTTTTGCAATGTACTTTCTTTAAAACCGAGAATATATTTCTTTATTTCACTATTTAAACTTTTTACCTTTATTTACATAAAAATATATTTATAGGAAATTTAAGCAATATCATTTATTACTTTTTGCAACTGTATAAAAATTAATATTCTCTTAATATAAAAATAATGTTCTTAAATAATATCATTTAATGTATTTTGCAGGGATATAAAAATTAATATTCTTTTTAATAATAATTTGATATTTTTCTTTTATTCATTATTTTGTTGATTAATGGTTTGTAATTACTTCTAATTTATCATAATTCTCTGAATTACATTAACTCCTTGTATGTATTTCTCGATATTCTGTAATTAATTTTAGATTTTTAAAGAATTTTGCATTTTCTATTCTATAAATTCTGTTTATTTATAGACATTCTAAGTTCTTAAAAAATTTTCTTTTGAGTTTTTAAATTTGTAGTAAATGATAGCTGTTAAATAATTTTGTTATTTCTTATCTTCTGCAAGTATTTAATGCAATTTAACTCTTTATTTCTTAACAATATGGTATAATATCTAAATGTTTATTTATTCTTCAGTAAAAGCTGATCTCAATCAAAATTAAAACATTAATAAAGTTTATTCTGTATTACATTTACAATATACTTTTGAACCTTCTTTTCAAATATTCATATGTACTTTCCTTTAAATTTTATTCAGATTCAAAAAATATTTTTTGGAAATATTCAATAGGAATCAGACAGGGTAATATTTAAGAACCTATTTTCTATTATAAAAAACAAATATTTGTTTCTTTCAAATTACAAATTGATAGTTCTGTGTTAAATTAATAACTGAAACATTATTTGAAATTTTGGCTTTAAAATGTAAATAAGATTTTATAACATAATTTATTCGTTTATATTAACTTTTGATTCAGGACATCTCGCAGAATTTATGGGTTCATATGTCACTATTTTTGAGACCACCCAATGCTAAAATAATTTTTTTTAATCTAGATTTTGTGTTGAATTTGAAGAGTCTTTTAAAGATCTTATTCCAAAGGTTGAGAATATGATCTTTAAAATATTTTGCCACTTTATATTTGCCCCAGTTATCTTTTGATTAGTTGTTACTGTTTACTTTTCTATTTAATGGATCTGAGTTCAATTTTTTGCTAGATAAAATGAATGTTGATTTGTATAATATTTTTTAAGTATAAAATTATTAATTTTCTAATGTCTTTTCTCAACGTAATCTCTAATAGCTAATAAGATTTGAAGTTCAGTTTTCAAGGTACTCAGTTATGAAATATCATATATTTAAATATTGAAGACTGATTTTATCCTTTCAGTTAAAGCAGAAATTTTCGTTAAAAAGAGAGTGTATGTTATTATGTATCTAAGCTATATATATATTCTATAATAAATCCTATGTGTAAAACTATAATGTAATCATTTAATGATTAACAAATAGTAATTTGAAATATCAATATTTTACAGTTCTTTTCCTTTATATGTTTAATAAAATTAAAAAATAATTTCTTTCGTTATTTGTCGTTCTCATCTGTTTTGATAAGATATAGAAAAACTGATTTAACTATTAAATTTTTACTTTTTAAAACTTGTATATTAGTTTCTGGCTTTCTATAACATTTGTGCATTAATTAAATCTGGATAGTTGTATCATAATTTTAAATTATATTTAAACTTTCTGTTTATATAAATATTCAACTAATCTAGTAATTCATTTTATATCTTATTTTATATAAAATAAAATTAAAAAGTTAAAATTTGTTGTCTGTTAAATGTGATAAGGTTATTGATCATTTTCTGCTATCTCTTCCTTTTGGTTATTTGTCAAAGAATAAATTGATTAATTGACAAGGAATGTGTAGGTTTTTCTTTTTATTCCAATTGATTGAATCTCTGTAATTTTCTACAATTTTCTCTTATTTTTTTATTCTAGTTGACTGAATCTCTAATTTTCTATTTCCTACAACTTTCTAGACTGCGATGGCATGGTTGGTTAGGGTGTCATTCTCAATATTGGAAGATAGTGAGTTTGAATCCCAGCTTAACTGAAGATCCATTGTATTCACTAAAGGTGACTGGGGCACTTAAATATGTTGTGGTTGCAATGTTCTCCATGTTCCCATTCTAAATTAAAACCTCTGGGAGTGTCAAGAGCCAGGGTTTGCATTTTCTCTGGCTTCCTATCTCTCAATTGGAAAACCCAGGTGGTGCTGCCATCTATGAGCCAAAGTCATACTCTCATCTTCATAGTTGGGCTGCTCTGTTCATACACAGAAGATGCTCTTTCAATCCTCCAGTCCCAAACGGACGGGCTTGATTTCGCCCAGTGTTTGTTATTAGTAATAACAACAACAATTTTTTGATTTCACCAGTAAATTGAGAAAATGTTAGCCCTGTGAATGATAAACTTTTATTCCCTTATGTTTTGTTATTTTTCTGCTCTTAATATAAAAAATATATTTTAATAAAATTGTTTCTTATTACATTAATTTAGTTACAAACATTGTTCCATTAATTTAATATTTAAACATTTTAATTTATTCTGAAATATGTTAAGAAAAAGAAAAGTTTTTTACTTACACAAATGAATGTGCTTTCTATGTATACATAATTATTTTAAAAACCATGAAAGTATACCATTTTCATAGTTCCATACACTAGAATAAATAGGAAATAATTTAAACTAGATAAGTAAATTATAAAAGTTCTCTACTTTCTAGTTAATACTTATTTGTATTTGCTTTAAATAGTGAATTAAGATTTTAAGCAATTGTATAAAAACATTTATTTTTATTTATGGAATTTGAAATTAACATTACAACTCTTTTGATTAAGATTAAAGAAATTTGATTGGATTTACTGAAGGAATGTAAGAATCTTTTTCAATTTCCAGGAATTTCAAATTACAGTTTCCAAATTTACAATACCTGTTGAAAGGCAAAATTAATAATGTTGGATTACTTAGTTTAAATATTAACTAAGTAATCCAACACTTAATACTGTTTCGGATCTATATGCTAACATATGCATCATTCATGCATATTTTCTATATGCAGTATTTCTCACAAAAGTATTCATATACTTTAGAAATTTATAGAAATCCCATAATTGTTTGACTAATTATTTGACCAATAATTGCTTGATATTATGATTAACAACTTTTTATATTATTACATGTCCTTGAAAAAGTAAAAACAAATTTTTTTTAAAAAAATTCAAAATTTCATATAAATTTATAACTATATATATATATATATATATATATATATATATATATATATATATATATATATATATATATATATAATACTTACAAAATTTGCAATTTTTATTACCGTTTGCTTAATAATTTTTTTAAAAAAAGTTTACTTTTGTCTCAAAATGTTTAATTAGTTTATTTAAGAACATTTCAATTATTTTTAATAAAATATAAGAAAGTTTTAGTTTTACTTATACATGTTCACTATTCCATTGTAATTCATAACTGCAGTTTCTGCGAGTCATTATGTGAATGATAATCATATAGAGCAGGGGTGGCCAAGACGCCGACTACGAAGACATTTTAGGTAGTCTGCTCGACCATCCCGATAATAATCTCTGATACTAACAATTTAATTTATAATTTATGGCATAGAATTAATGAATTAATCAAAATAATTTAAAATAAAAATTTAGAAAAAAGAGCTTTAAAACTTAAAACAAACTGTGCAAAGTAATACAATGAATTTGTCGTTTTACAGTGAATTAAATAGAAACAATTTAATAAAATGGGATCTGCTTTTTCAACCATGAAATCCATAAAAACCAAACATCAGTTGCGTTTAACAGATGAACATTTAATTTCATGTTTACGCATTGCAATAAGCCTGTACCAGCCACAATATGATAAATTTGTTGCAGATATACAGTCCAAATTTCACCTAAACAAAGTGAATAGGAAGGTCAACTTTTGATATATGAATACTTTGATTATTTTGGTCGGTAAATTTTTATTTTGTAAATGTAAAGTTTTTTTTAGAAAAATTAGATAATTTACCATTTTTCTTGTTACCGAAAATAAGTACGTAAACATATACGTTACGTTAATTGAGCTCTGCCATTGGTAGACTGCTTTCGATTTTTTTAATGTGGAGTAGATCGCGGATCCCAAAAGTTGATATAGAGTATCATACTGCCATAAACGTTATTCATAGTATTATGAAATTAAAAATGAAAACATCAATACTAATTTTTTTTGGATTTAAAGGAAACGGTCAGTCTAATTGATTCTTCTCAACCAATCAATGTTTTGTTTTTTTTCAAAATACAGTGCATTTAGATAAAGCATTTTTATTTTAAATCTTAAAAATTTAAAGATATGTTTTAATTAAATTTTAAAAGAATAGCAAGAATTCCAAGAAAATAAATTTTCTGTATATTAGGAGTTTAATATTTTCATTGTGTTATTTCTGCTTTGAAAATTTATGTGATTAATTATGTTATTTAGTGAGGAATTAGTTACATATTCTAATGGCAAGAGAACTTCTAGATTATGTGTAATTATATTTCAAAATATATAATTCTCTGGAATTTTATGAGTATATTGAAATTGATAATGAATGTGATGCAGTACAAGCTTTAATTTTAAAAACATGTATATATTCTAATATATTCTAAATAAGAATCAGGATTTTTTGGAAAAGATGATAAATAGTTCCATATAGTTTAACAAGATATTCTCACAAAATAAGAATTAGAAAAATGTTGAGGACAGATATTTCCATTTCAAGACTATGGATATTACAATGTATGATAATGCTAGTAAAATTTATATTCTAATCATTTATAAGTGTTTATTAGTAATGTATACATTAAGTACAGAAGAACTAATAATTTTGTTTTTGTTATTAAAATAATATTTTGAACATTTTCTCAAAATTTTGATTATACATTTTTATTTCATAGGAAGAACAAAGTAACAAAAGAGCCATTTATGGGAGATAAATCAGCATTTATTTAACTATTTGAATATCATATGAGCTTAGGCTACTGTAAGTGTATTGAATAGTTTACCAATATTTCATATTTTAGAAATATTTAATTAAAAAATTCGTTAATCATATCAATGTGTTTCTAAAATTTATATTTTTTTTATTGTGACTAATTTGAATTTTCAATTCTATAGTTGCACCTATATATTAAACATGTGCTCTAGGACATACATTTTTTAATAATTAATTCATTTAAGCTGCTGAGAAATTTTTTATGTAATTTATAAGAAAAGCATAAAGGTTAGGAAAATATTCTATTCTCAGTTCACACTATTGAACTTTATTACTATCATTACTGGAGTGATAAGCTGTTAATTTAATTTTTTGAAAAAATTGGGCATTTTCATAACATTGCTTGGTGCAAAGTAAATCCTCTAACAGTATTTTGATGAACATTCATGAATGATTATTGAAAAATGTTTATAATTTTCAATAATCACTCAGGAATGCTCATCTGGTGATAACTGAAATGTAAAAAATATGGAAAAATTAAGTATTACCCAAACTATTTCATTTTTAACCATATCAGAATTTATGTTTATATAATTTACATGCAAACCAGAAAATTTCCATTATATAAAATGAAATAGAAATATTTAATTTCAACAACCTTCAACTCTGAACAATTTCAAGCATAGTTAGGGTTCATAGAACAGGTGATGTTGATGCACGTTTCGTATACTTTATTTCAGTTTAGAAATATAGAAACTTGATAGATTGCTGGATTTATAACAGTATATTGAGAAATTTATTGAAAACTCTGGAGATTTGTTACAGAAAGTTTTTCACAATTCGTTATGATTTTTTGAAAATCATAATTTGTTATTGAAAGGGCTATTTTCTCATCAAAAATTGACATTATATATTCGTTAATAAATATATTTTAGCATTTTACCCATGAATGCTATAGAAGTGACTAAAATTGACAAACTGTAAGAAAACATAATTGTTTCTCAGATTTTGATAATCCAAGATGACCAATTTTGATGAAATATTTTTCAAAACTTAATATTTAAATTATGATTATACATTTAAAAATTAATTATTTCATTAAAAAACATGCATACTTCATAATTTTTATATTTCAATAGAATTTACAGAAGTATGCAACAATATGTTCAATACAACAGTTGCTTAATGTAAGCAGAATAGAAATGATCTATTCGGTTTACTATTATACTATTCTGTTTATTTGCTTAAGATGTTTCTGATGCCTTATTTGAATCATATGTAACCATGCCAATCATATTCAAAGTTGTTGTTAACTACGATAACATGATTCTCTGTACATAAATTTTATTATTATGGCATTGAATTGACATCATACTCATATATAAGGTAACTAATTCTAAGAATGACAATCAAATAAATGCATCAATATGATTTTTAATCATATAAAGTATTATCTCTTTACATATTTAATATTTATACAACTTATTTTTTAGTTAAAACTCTTGTTTTCAGATTATGAGTTAGTTATAATTTGAAAACATTTATAACTCTTTCTTTTCACAAACTTAAAAACTTTTGTATTTTATTGTATTTTTTATTTTTATAGTAATATATTCAATATAATTATACATTTCTTGGTTTTCTTACAGAAATTAAAGTGGAAACAAAATGGAAGAGCTTAAAATCAAAGAAAATAATGCTAATCGCTCTCTGTATATAATTTTCATTGTTTTAATAGTGGATTTGTTGGGTTTTACAGTTATCTTACCTTTACTGCCTTCCATTTTTGATTACTATCATTCAAATAAAGAGGTAAAAGAATTATTTCTCTGTTTGGAAAAAATATAATTATTATTAATATGAAAATTTTTCTATCACCAAGGAACTGTAATTAGTTCTATACTGTGAAAAAATATTTGTCATAAGATAAATGGCAGCAAAAACATAACATTTTTATTTTAGAATAAGTTTTATTTTAACTCTCACAGTGTAGAATAATATAAGAAATTTCAAGTTTGCTTAAAATTGTTATAATTAAAAATTTTTTTGCTTTATTATGCCAGGAATTATATTTGTTTTAGATACTTGTTGTTTAACTGTGGCATATATATTAATTAAAATACGTAGGATCTATTGAATTAAGTATTTTACTATAAGACTTTTACTTAATTTTTGAATTGACATTGTATTTTTCATAAGGCAACCATGAGAAAGGAAATAAATACTTTGTTACTATGTTTGTATGTTTTTTATGTGTGGATAATCTGTTATTAAATCTGGATCTTTGATAATCACATTTAATTGCTTGTTAATAACAGCAAATCTGAAATAATGATTTTTCCTTTTTTTCGCGTATGAGATTTTGCTGATGAGAATAATTTTGCATTATTCTGATCAGCAAAATCTTCAATTTTTTTTCTCTGAAATCTTTAAATTATCAACTCTTTCATCTAGAAACATTTTTTGATTTCTATAAAAATTATTTAATTTTAATAAAGTGTAAAGTTTTATAAATTTTTAGATTCTTTTTATATAAGTTATATTCTTGAAAGCTGATTTTCTTGTATAAATATTTTCCCTAATTGCTTTTTAGGTCAAGCTTTTATCTGACTGTTTGAATTAGATAACTTTATTGTTGTACTAAACTATTTTGGATTTTAACAAAATTATGATTGTATTCTAAGTTAACATGTTTGACAAATCTTTTATTGTTTAAAAAAATCATTTTCAACAATTCATTATAATTAATAACATACCCCTAATTCATTGAGTGTATCTGAGTTTCTTGTGTCTGAAAATGCTCGCTGTATGACTTTTCAAATAGGATTTCTGAATCTCTCAGTTTCAGAATCAGTTTTTTAGTTAACATGTGCAGTGTATGTGTATTCAATATTTTTGTTAACATGTCCAACAAACATTGTATCAGTAATTGCTATTGAAATTAATAAGATATGATGCTAGAATCTGACCAAATGTGCACTTTTTTAAATTTAGAGTTGAATGTAATACTGATAAATTTTACTTATCAAATAGAAATATTTATTTTCTTGTCTTATAATCTAAGAACTTAAGGATCTTTGTGGATTTAAATTAATCAATTGAAATGGTAATAGTAGGAATCTATTTTAAATCCTTGGTCTTGTTTGAATTCTTCCTCAAGTGCAAAAAGAGTACTGCCAAAGCTAAAAATAATCTGGGAAAAAATTCAACTTGAATTACATTTTAACAAAGGTTTCCATAATTTAGAATATTATATAAATTGTTTGATTGTCTCATTTTTAAAAACGTCAATATCTTAGAATTTTCTTTATAGGAAATTGTAAAATGACATGAAAAGTACTATTAATATTTTGAGCAGAAATTTCTTATGTTTAAATTTTTTTTAATTATTATAAATCTATGTACTACTTTTGTTCATTTTTTGTATTAGGTATTTTTAAAATTACCATTATTTATTTTTGAAATTTAATTGTTATATTAAAATAAAATTTCTATCTGCTGAGAGAGAATTTATCAATTTTATATGATCCTAAACTTCTTTTCATATTGTTATTCGTATAATTAAAATTTTACCGGAAAGTATACATTTGAAAAGTTAGACAAGCTTTTAATCTCTTCACATGTAACTTTATTTTGAAATTTAAAATGATATTTAAGTGTAACTAATATATATATTTAATTGTATAAGTGTATTTAGTTGTAATTATTCATTAGTAAAATATATTCTTACTTTTATTATTTTATGGATAATTTATTTTGGTATTTAGTTTTTTAAATTTTGTTAAGTTGTATCAGAAAATTATTCTAAAATTTACTATTTATAGGATTATGTCTACCATTGGATGGGTAAACAAGTTTATTATTTTCAAAATCTATTAGGAGCTCCAACCTCTTTTAATAAAGTTTTATTTGCAGGTTAGTATAAAAATTTTCTTGTTTACTTTCATTATTAATCTATTAATTTTTTACAGAATGTAGTGGGCACTCATGTTTATCACTCCTCATTTAAATGATAAATGTTTTTTTTGATATATATCTGTCTGTTTTAGTTTTAAAATTAAAATTAATGAATTGACTATATTATTTTTTATTTTAATTTGCTTAGTGTAATCTTTAATTTTTGAAATTCTTTTGTGTCTATAAGTAGAATATTTTATAGAAAAAAGAATCGATTATTTTGTTCAATATATTATAAAAAATATTTAATTATGATGACCATATTATTCTTACTAAATTAATTGAGAAAATAAAGTATGGAAAATATAAGGAGGTGTAGTTTTTTATTCAAGCATGATAATAAATGTGCCCTTCAAGTCAGAAATCATTCATTTTAATTTTATTATTAAATTTATTAGATCATCAATAATATTAGCAATACATTTTAACATTATTGCTCTATTTTAAAATTTTTCTGTAAAATGTTTTTACATTGGAAAATGTTCAGGAAAAAAATTAAATAATAGAGCTTCTCATCTGACCAAGTAAATCAACACAATGCATATTTTCTTTAATTTCACCAGACAAATTATTATTTATGTTACCACTTCACAATTAATGCACTATTTAAATATTGTGTAAGGTTATTAATATCAGGTATTTTTTATGCTAAATTATAAAAATTATTAATTTTCTTTGTCTATTGCTTAATTGTAATTCAGTTATGTTTTTTATTTTTTTTTAAATTAGCTTTTTATTTTAGTAAAGTTTCTAAGATTCTCAGATTAAAAGATGTGTAACATTCAATAAGAAGGTTATGTTAATAAAAAAATGACCTTTTTATATATATCTTATAGAATACTTCTATAAGATATATAATATCTTATAGAATACTTTAAAATATTAATCTTACAAAAAAACTTGTTATTATTGCTTATTTTTTAGACAGTAATTAATTTCAAACAGCAATTAAATACTGTAAATTTTCTCATGAAATAAATTAAATTTATTTAGAAAACTGCAAAACATTATTTTACAACATATTTTTTTAATATTTTAATTAGGAATAATATTTGAAGTTCCAGCAACCTGTATGTAGCTTAAACAAATTTTTACGTTTTAGGAAATATTCCTTCCATAACATTAAGATTTCTCTTTATTTTATGTTACTTTAATCTATCTTCAAGTTCTTTAACCAGTAATATATATATATTTTTTATGATGGTGATGAAAGTTTAACTTATAAGTTTTCCCAATTTATTTGTTATTTGTTCAATGGGATGTCATCACGAACAGCAATCTGATTTAATACAATCTGGACTGAAATATAAAACAGTTCTATTTAATGAGATAGAATTTAATGCATTGTTTGTTAACCTGTAAAAATATATTATCTTAGAGCTGACTTTTCATAAAAAACGAATAAACGTTTGAACAAAGAAAGCTGTTTAAATATACTTAGCATTTTTATAGATATTCTTTTCATGAATATGACATTATTTTCGTGAATATGGCGTTTATTTAAATTTTCCATTTGATAACTAAGTATTAACATAGTTATTTGTGAAATTTAAATAGATTTCTTAATTTATTTGAAATTAAACATTAATTCTTAATAAGAATTTCTAAGATAGAAATAAAAGTTTTGAAATATGATGCAAATTTATATATTTATTGGAAAATATGAGAGATTTCTTAAAATACTTAACAAATTATAAGAATTTACCAGAGTTTATCTATCACTAATATTCAAGAGTATAATTGAAATACAAATTTTACAAAATTAAAAGTTTTGTGCAGATTTTTCTAAAAAATTCAAATATTTTGGATGCAATAAAATTGGTAATAATTCAACCACAAATGTCGTTGTTATCAATATAAGGTATAATAAGGTATACACAATTATATATATATATATATATATATATATATATTAATTTGTTCACTTTTTTATACATTGCAATAAAATATTTTGAAATAATTTTTTAAATTATTAAAAATTAGTAGTGTTTTCTAATATTTATGTGTCTCATTTGTTGGTAATTTTGTTCATTTAGCTTTTGTTTTAAATAATTTTTGGTGTAAACAGCATTTAAAATTTTGAAATTGTTTTTGGAAATGATGTTTTAATTAATATATTTTCTTTTGTTAAAGTCATATTAAGTTACATTTTTGAAAGTTATTCTAACTGTTTATCATTTACTTTAGGCATCTTAGGATCTGTATTTTCAGCCTTACAGTTCTTAGCTGCTCCTATTTTTGGCTCTTTATCTGATGTTTATGGAAGAAAAATCATTTTAATTATATCAATGGTATGCGATTTATTTCATTAAGGATAAATTTTGTGTTCCATGTATAAATATGTATAAAAAAGTTTATTTTAAGGTAAATTTTATCGTTAAGTCTTATAATAGCTTTTATTTTTGTTTCCTAAATATTTTTCTGTCAGAAATTTAGATTGATTATTAGTAGAAAAATAGAAAAACTTCTATTTTTCTTTTTCTTAGTGTTTATAATAACAAATGTTTCTGTTCTATTCTTGACAAATATTTTTATATAACATCCAAAAATTTTATTTTATGTTTTCTTCAATGATTAAGAAATCTTAATCTGAATTTATTTATTATGCAATCAAGGCTTGTTATAATAAATGTTACCTGCAATGAATTCATGATTGTACTGAATCATGTAAATGATCAATGCTTAAGTCCTATTTGATTAATTAATTTCAAGCATATAGAATAATTTTCCTCCAATAAAAAGTATAAAAATTATCCAAAATTAATATGATAATTTAATTTTTTTCCAATCGTTTTTTACTTTTAAATCAATTAAGGCATTGTAATTGTTTTTACCCTAATGATTGCTCTTCACCCTTGCTACCAATAATTTATTTAAGAATCTGTTTTTTTTATAATTAACTAAATACTAATATTAATTTCATTCCAATTGTTATTTACAAATGTATTTTTTTTATTATTTTCTATTACTGGACTTGCATATGTTATTGGTTTGAAACACTTTGCAATTAACAAAGTGTATTGTATTCATGCAAAACATTTCATAAAAAAAGTTTTTACTGCATAAAGCGTTTTAAATTTTTATGCTCTGGTATTATCAAATTTGTCTATCCCACAATTCATCGGAATATTTTCTTTCTATTGTGATTTATGATAGATTTTTTCAATCATGCATCAAAATAGATAATCGGTATCCATTCATTTGTTTTTCGGTTAGTGTTATAAAATAGCTTACAGAGTCTGATTATGTTCAACAGTGTTTATTGTTTTAACCAACTGTTTGTAAAGACATCTAATAAGTTCATTCTAGAGAGAGAATTTAGTTTTAAAAATTGATAATGACATGGAATTGAGTGATCTTGTTTGATTCTAGAAATTGTTAAACAAAAGATGGATATTGTGCTTTCTATTTGAATATCTGTCATGGTAGATTTTTGTGAACTTCCTGCATTTATGTATGAATATGTTTATTGTTGCAGAGAAAATATGTAGAATTATAGTAAAAGAATATGAAATACAGAAGCATTATGTGCAATGTTTTATGCATCAAGAGCGTTAAAATTAATATATGTGATATGATCACATAATTTTTGTATACATCTGTAATATTTTGTTGGTTGCCTTACTTAGGCTAGCCTTTTTTTCTTTTACCGTATTTCCATCCTCAAAATAGTAATAATAACTTTTTTATGACACTATGTTTTCAAAAGAATGGTTTTGGTTTGTACTTTAACTTCTACCCCACCCTAATGCATGCAGAAGAATTTTTTCATGTACTCGCATTTTCGCATACAGCGGAGAAATTTTTTTTTATTTTTTTGCATAACAATAAGAAACTTTTTAATGTTACATTATAAAATGTGTCTTAAAGAAGATAAAAATTAAAGTTTTGATTAGTTTAACTTAATTTCTCTCCTATGTTCAGTTTAACTTGCCTTATTGTGAACATGCTCTTCGGAAACTTTTGACCGTTAACATTTATTCTTGCCCTCTTTTGTAGTTTTATAATTTATCTGGAACTTATTTTTACATCCAACTTAATTCTCTTATTGTTGATCATAATATAATATTAAACACCAAATGTTAACTATTATGTTGTTGTTACTTATAACACTTGGAGAAGCCAAGCCTGTCTGTCAGGGACTAGGCAAATGAAGTCAGAAAGAGTGTCTTCTGATTTTGAACAGAACACCCTTTTGAACGAGGATGGAAGTACAACTGTGGCTTATAGAGGGCAACAACAGCGAGTCTTCCAATTTTGAGATAAGAAGCCTGGGAAAACCCAAGGCTGGCTCCTAACTCCCACAGAGGTATTAATTTGGAATGGGAACATGGAGGACATTGCAACCACGGCATGTTTTACATGCCCAGTTGCCATTAGTGAAAATGACCGATCTTCTGTTAAGCTGGGATTCGAACTCACTATGTACTGGTAACGAGAACGACGTCCTAACCAAACAGGTCTCTTATTGTTATGATTATACATTCTATAAAATTCCCCTTTAAATTGGACATTAATGTTATTGTTTGAAGGGATATTTTTCACAATATTGAAATATATAATTCAATCATTCAAATTGTGAAAAGTAATATGAAATATTCAAGCTTTTGATTCTGAGTTAAATTTCGCATGCTGGATGATGAAATGTGATTTTAAGAATCATCAAAATTATGTTATTGTACCTCTATTGTTCTAAATTTAAAAGTCATATTTTTAGATTTTTAAACCATTATTATTTGTTTTTACAGATTGGCACAGGAATCTCACATTTTGTCTGGTGTTTCGCTGATCATTTCTATATATTTATTATTGCCAGAATAATTGGTGGGATAAGTAGAGCTAATATTTCTCTCTCTACTGCTATAGTAACAGATTTATGTTCTGAAAATAAAAGAGGAAGAGGGATGGTAAGTATATCTTGCAATTTGTTCTATTTTTGTTACTTTCTAGAAAAATTTCTATTTATAAATTTTTTGTTAATATAGAATATATAATTTTTGTTAATAATAATTGTTTGTTAATATTTTTGTTAATTTATAAATTAGTTAAATCCTTTTAGCTGTAAAGTATACAAACTTGAATTTTAAATTTTTAAAAGAATGTTATTTGATCTGTAAAAGTAAATAAACTTAAAAATCAAAGTAGGTAATTCTTTTTTTTGACAAATGATATCTGTCAAAGCTACTTTTAAAAAATAAACTTAAAAATAAATACAATATAATTAAATATTTTTTGTATAAAGTAATTGAATGCAGTAGTAAGAATAATGCACCATGGAAGCAGGCATTTAAGATAAATTTTAACCATTTAAGGCAAATTTCAGAATAACTGGACAAAGTTTAAAAAAAAAAACTGTTTTGCGATTTATTTTTGGCATTTAGGAGTTAAAGGCATTCCATAGTAAGGCAATACTCCATTCAATGCACTTTATAAATGGAAATTAAATCATTGTTTGATAAAAATTGCTTGATTATTTATTATTTTACTGCTTATTTATTATTTTGTAAATTTTAATTCATGAGATTTTATATTATGTTAATAGGTATATGAATATAGCATTAGTGATACTGACATAAATGAGGCTTTTCAATTTTTATCGCAATAGGCTTGTTGTTATAATTAATATATTAATGTAGAATTGTGTATGATATTAATCTTGATGTTGTAGTGGTTGTTACAGAAAATGTTCATAAAAAAAATCTAGCTATATATGGATTGATAAAAAGATAAAATTTTAAAAATAAAAAGTGTCTTTTGGATTAGTATTTTAGATTAATTAAAATATTTCTGATGAGTAATAATTGAGGACATATTTCATGTATTTTTTAAAAACCAATGCAGTAAAAAAAAGGAAGATCTATTATTGAGAAATTAATTTCTGCAATAGTATTACAAATTGTAAGATTTAAAATATACTTAGATAAATATAAATGTTAATTTTTTCTAAGTATATAGTAATTTAATGTTTTAAAAATTGAAAGTGAAGTATTAATCCTTTAAAAATATTTAATTCAGACTTACATTTATTAATATACTTATATATGTTATGTGTGTGTTATAAAAAAAATGTTTTAATGCAAAAAAATTACTTCAGTGAATTAAAATAATTCTAGATAATTATTAATTACAATGTATATAATTATCATTAATAAGAAAATTTGCTTTAACTATCATGTTTATAATAAGGAAAACAAGTAAAAATAGATATCTAAAAGTAAAATAGTCTCTAATTTTTTCAAAAAAAGTTATTAAAACATTTCAGATTTTTTTTCAAGCAAAATAGTTTAAATAAAAAAACTTCTAATATCTGATAGTTTTCAACTAATTATGAAACATATTAGTACACAGATTGCTCAAAAATCTGCAGAAACTTAGACACATAATCAATAAAGTGAAAAGAAAAAAATATTCTCATAATGTGGGATGCAAAAAATTAAGGAAAACTAATAATATATAATTTAGAACTTTTTTATTTTATTATTAATCTATTAAAAAAATAGTTATTTTTTTTATTTAATTTCTATATTATTTAGTTTTCTTACTAACCCTTTTATTATTGGTGTCATTACAATTATGTTAATTATGTTATTTAAAAGTTAAAATGGCTTATAAATAAATGAATCTGTAGTTATACATATATATTAAGAGCATATTATGGAAGTAAGGATTTTTTCTCCTTAATACAATAAAATTCCTCACAAATAAAATTTTTCAAAAGTGACAAATTACTCTAATGATCAATCTGTGAATAGTTAATAAGTAAAAATTCACATCAATAATTATCTTCATTGATTATTTTTTCAATATGTTTATGGTTACTTAATTATTTTTTAAAATATATTCATACACACACAGCATGTTGTATCAGAAATTCCTCACAAAACCTTTCTCACTATTCACAAACTTGTCAGTTGATGCCATTTTATTTTCAATTATTATCATATTTTGTAATCTTATAACATTTTTAGTTATTTTTTTAAAATTGTTTTTAAGCATTTTGTAGTCTTACAACATTTTTAAATAACTTGTCTGAATTATTTAAAAATATTCTATGAGACTATTAAGTGTGATAATTTATTGTGTTGCATATTGAATAAGAATTGTTCATAAACCGAAAAAAGGTATTCTTTATGCATCATGGAACCTGGCTTTGTTTTGTAAATCATAGGGAAAATTATATTCCATTTATATTTTTATCCAGCTGTGTGACTTATTAAGATTTCTATTTTCATCAGATTCCTGTCATACTTGTTGCTAAATTTGTAGGTGATTTGTTTTTCCATAAACTATTCGTGTTCTTTAAATATGAAAGAACTAAATCAATAAGCAATTTTATTTATGTAATTATGGTTGACAATATGAATCACTATTTATAATGAATAACAACATTTATCAATAAATTCAGTTTTAACATCGCTGATTATAGCTGCAGTTTTCAAAATAATCATAATTTTATTGATCTTTTCTCATTTTGTTATGTTTGATGATATTTCAAAGAAATTCATTGTTGTTTTATATTCTTAATTTGATAAGAATTTTATGTTTTTATAAACAATGTTATCTACTCTTTTTCTGATATAATAATTATATTTTAATTAGAATTCCTATTTTAATATATTAGAAATATTATTGTATTGGCAGGTGTTTTTTTCCCACAATTTTAAGCCAAAAATGCTCACAATAACAAATTTTAAATTTTCATTATTTAATTTGTAATTGTAAATATTTCTGGTACTTGAATATATTAATACCAAGTCCTTTAAAGTTAAGAGTGTATTTATCACTAAAATTTTTGTTAGATCAGAATGAATATGTATATATAATTCTCAAAATATATCTGGAATAATTCCATGTCTCTATCTTTGTTTAATAATTATATATATATATATATATATATATATATATATATATATATATATATAAATTTAATAATATTTTTCATAGGCTTTGATAGGAATAGCATTTGCTATTGGATTTATTGTAGGCCCTATGATTGGAGCCATGTTTGCAACCCATGCAGTGAAGTCTACTCAGAGCTTTTATCTTGCTCCTGCAGTGTTTGCTGTACTTATGACTGTGATTGATATATTTATTTTGATATTCTATTTTAAAGAATCTCTGCCAAAGGAAAGAAGAGTAAGGGAACATAATTTATTTTACATTTTTTCTTATACATTTTAAAATAATCTATTGCAATTAATAGTATTTTATAACATTTTAACTTTCCAGATCATCTTCTGATTACTTCAGATAGGTGTTCATTATTTTTTTGTACCAAGTGTTATAAAATCAAAATTCTTATGGGATATTGAGAAATTTTTTTCTTGAAGTTGAAATTGGTAGATGAAATTTACATTTAAAAATAAAAATGATTTATTTATTAATTCATCCTGAACAATTAAAATACTTAAACATTTCAGAACTAATATTTTATTAATGCATTCAAATGCAATTAAATGGTTTATATTTCAAAGCAGCCGGAATTGGTCATTAAAAAAAATCACAACATTATATAATTATTTATGAAGTTTAAAAAAAGCTTAAATTCAGATTTATTTTGTGCTTAATTTTTATTTACCTGTTTGAAAAATAAGACCTTTGAAAAAAAAATTGTGAGTAGTTCTGATAGTTTTGCAATATGATATCTTATCATCATTTTTAAAGCTCAAATCAGTGTGTTCTAAATGTATCTAACAGTATTTATGCCTTTGAAGTTAGAAAATATTCTATATTTTAAGGCTTCATTTTTTAAAGATATTTTGTTTTTATTAAGATTGATATAGTTTTATTTATAAAATGTTACTTTTTGAAAAGTTTTCAGAAATTTTATTTGCACTGTGAAAATTCATTCAAATAATTTCACTAGTAATCTATTTAACTTCTAAGAGTTTCATAAAATTTTGAAAATACACAGTATTGTCCAGGAAATTTTAACTTATTTTACTATAGTCTATTACATAACTATATATGAAATTTTATGAATAGAATTTTTAAACGCATTGGAAAATAAATTCTACACCTATAACAACACATAATGCAAGAATAGAAGCAATTTAAAGCTTGATGTTATGCAGTAATATCGAGCTTTAAATTGTTTCTTGTGCAACGCAAATAGAATAGCATATTAATAAAAAAGTTAATTTGTTATATATTAGGTTATATTATTATATATATAGAGAGAAAGAGACATAGTACAAAACTTTCTAATTTATGAAGCTATTATGCAATTATTAGTTTGCTGTTTCTTTATAAATTAGGTACATACATTGAAGCTAAAAAATTCTAGGATTAGAATATTTGATAACTACATTTAATTTATTTAAAATTTCCTTATGAATTAAATTAACTTTGAACATTTTTTATGTTCTATAGTTTCATGTTATGTATTTAAAGAAAATTAAATGATTTTTTCATTAAAAGTAAACAAATCAGAAATTTTCGAGTTTTTTTAATTAAACAAACATAAAATTTGGACTAAATTTTCTAAATTCTTGGAAAACTTTATATTTTTAATGTACTTTATAAATTATTATATTAGCAAAGAGCAATATAGAAGGTTATTAAAAATATTTAGTTGAATATGTATCTTATTATACTTAATAAAATATTAATATAATTGTCATGTAAATTTCCTTCTATCTGATACTGTTTCTTACATATTTTTTAAACTAGGAAGTTTTGAAGTTAATTTTTCTATTATTATTTTTAGGCATCATCTATTGCTCAAGGCTTGTCTGAAGCATATATGTTTATAAACCCTTTATCTTTATTTTCATTTAACCCTGTTAGAAACATCAAAGTTGAAGGTATTCATATTTTCATTAATTTATTTTTCTTTTTTTTATTTGAAATATATTTGTTCTTGTAATGAATTTAGTATCAGTCACAAGTTTTGTTTCACTTTATACTTTTTAGCTTGAATTTTTAGAATGATGGTAATATAACTACAATAAAAGAATAATGAAAATTTAAGATTATTTAATTATAAAATAAATCAATTTTTCATTATTTAAAAAGGATTTAATTATTTTTGATTACCCTGACTGCATAAATAAATTTACTTTCTCTATATCATAGAAGAAATTTTTGAACTTGTTTATAATTTTACTTTTTATTTATTTGTTGGGAAATCATCCCTATTCTAATTATTATTTACATCAAACAAATAGAAATTAGAAGTTTATCCTTTTTTTAAGATTACATGTAAGGGTCTTGCAATTTTTAATTTGTTCTTATAATGAATTTTGGAATTTTTTTGTTAGTTTTTAATTTTTTTACTTTAAAAAATTTATTTTCACAACCTAATTTATTGATTTAATGGCTAAAAATGGTGAAGTTGTCTACTTCCTGCTAGTCCAAAAGGAACAAACTGTAATTTGAAGTGAAAGAAATTTACAACTAGTGTCTGTTTATCTATTATTCTCTTGTCATTAAATAACTATCGATTAGCATTACAATCTATTTTGCGTTATTTGTACACTTTTAAGTTTGTCGATATTTTAAGAAATAATTCTAATTTGCATAGCCAGTACTAAGGTAAAAATTTTTCATTGAATCATTTTAATATTAATACTATTAAGTATGTATGTATTACTACATTCTTAATAGCATTAATATGTATTACTTAAAATATTTTTATAAATTGTATAACTTAATTTTAAAAAATGAGCTTTTTATTTTAGTAATTTTACATCTTATGTTTTTTGATAAAGTTTATTTAAATGTTTTTTTAAATTTAAATATCTTTTAATTTAAATATCTTTTAATTTAAATAATAATATCTTAAATTTAATTAAAGGAACGTATTCATAGTCAATTCTTCTTTTACTGTAGCAAGTTTTATTCTGTGACAAATAATTTTGTGTTTAAACATTTTGTTAATAACATAAATATTTGTTTGAACATAAAAAAAATTATAATTTAATTTATGTTCTAAATTTAGCTACAAATTGCTATCAGGAGTGTTAATTGCTTTCTATGCATTGTGTAATTCAAATTTGACTGTCTTATATTAGTATGCTATCATTATTTTAAATGACACTATTTTTCTCAAAATTTATTTTTAACTTTTTTCTTGCAGAAAAAGAAGCACTTCAGCAAATTGGCTTGATTTATTTCCTATTTTTGTTTATATACTCTGGTCTAGAGTACTCTCTTAGTTTTTTAACTCATACTCGTTTTAACTTCTCAAGGTAAAACATCTTATATTATTATTGTATGAAGAAAATGATCGTATATTGAAACACGAAACTATTAAAATAGTGAATATTAAATAAAAGTTATCATTCTCACTGAAAGCAAAAGATAATAAACTGTAGTTAGCTAATTGTGTGCACTAAAAACAAAATAAAATAACAATTATCTGAATTGCATTTAAATGGTTTTGAGAATGGTATAGTAGGAAAATCATAAAACAGTTTCAAAATATAGATTACCACATTTTAAATTTTCCAATGAGCTATAAAATTACCATTTATTTATAATTTACAAAAGTTACTCATATGTATACGATTAGTTCAAAGCAGAATCTTTCAAATATTATCGCCTTCTAGATTCTTCAATGTATTTAATATTATATTGGATTTATCTGTGAGTTCAACACAGAAACTTATATGTTTGGTTTTTTTCATGGTATGATTTACTCATTACTTTTATTTTTTGTATTTTGCTTGAGCTTAGAAATACCACATCTGTGTTGTATTGAGTCTTGATATGACTTATCTTAATATCATTTTATCACAATCAGAGGAATTCTCCATGAAATAGTATGATATCAAAGTGGAATGACTATTTTACAATATAAGGCAAAATTAGTTTCATATTGACTCTCCCGCCATTTTAAATAGTATATTGAATCTTAAACATTTTTTATATCACTTTGTGATTGATATTGATTTATATAGCTTTAGACATATTAAAAGTAAATATTTGGTTCATAAAACCATGTATATAACAAGCAAATTAAAAGTGATTCAGCCAGGGTTATTAAAATCTTTTTGATATCTGAATTAATGCACGTAGAAGATTTTTTGTTTTATATTTTGTAAGAGCAATGTTATATATAAATTGAATGCATAATGTACAGTACTCACTTTTTTTTCTCCACAAATAGTTTTTTTTCTCACTTTCATCTGTTATCCTCCTTTTTCAATATGCTGATACTTCAGTGTATTATTATTTTTAAAAGATTGTTTATATAATTTTTATAGAAAAAAAAATAACCTATTCTTATGAACATAATTTTGGAATTTTTATTTAGAAATGATTTTAATTGTTATTTATTATATTACTTGTGGAAAATTGTTCTTTTTTTGGAGTGACAAATTTGAATATGAGATTTGTATGTTTTTTTTTATTTCTTAGGTAATATAGTTGATAGTCGTAAAAACCAATCAATGACATAATAAAATTCTTTTATATATATTTATATTTCTAAATTTCGTACCCTAATTCTGATAATATTATTTTCAAAACATTTGCAAAAAGAATGAAAAGAAAAAAGATGCTTTTGTCAATAGATATTTTTGTATTTGTTAATTTATTTTCTGAAGGCGAAAATAGGTATCACCAATTCAGTTTTATTAAATTATAACATTGAATATATTATTTAGGAATTTGTATGAAATTTCATGCTTAGAATAATTTTTATTCTTAATTCTTATAATATTTTCTTTTTAATCTTTAAAACCCTTGACATAGATATTGAATTATTAAATTATATTTTGATAAATATAACATTAATTTGGAGTACACTTTTTGGATTTTACCATGCATTTAGATAGCATGTGTTAGAAATTATTTGTATGGAATTTTATTAATTATTAACTGTAAACACAAATATCATTTTTCACTACCACAATAGGATTTCACATTTAAATAACATTTGATTTTTAATTATTGAAAAAATATAATATATTATAAATAAATTTTATTATTTAAATTATTTTTACAGTTTACCTTTCAAAGTAATTTTAAGTCTCCAAATTTTAAGAAATTTACTATACTTCATCATTAAGAAATTATACACGTTTAAGTATTTCTATTGTTAGAAATTAATAACATTGGATATACTAAATCAGAATTCTTATATTTTGTGACAATGAACTTTGGTGTACTGGAAAATTAAATGCTGTTGGAAAAAGTTTAAGCAGAATAAGTATATTACCTCATTTTAATATTTATATTATTTATTAAAATCAGAAAAAACTATGATTTTTTAGTCAAAGTTTAAGTTTTAATAATTTTATATTTCTAGCAAGCCTCTCTTTATGATGCAAATTTTACTACTTGATTTTTACTCTCTAAAACTGAAAATGTCTTAAAGTCAAAATTTCATGCGATAAATTTGCTTTAAAAAAATATTAATTTTTGCCTCATGACTTTCATAAGTCCAGTTATTTATTTATACTGTCTTATAATAGTAGTTATTCAGTTAAATAAAAAAATTGATAACGCTTTCTAATACAAGAAAATTATTTTATTTTTTAACTATTTTCTGAGATAAATATTTTAATGGTTTGAAAAATTAAAAGTTTAATGATAAGGTTAAATGTGTTAATATGATAAGAAGAAATGTTTCTGCCACATTAGATGCTTATTTTCTTAGTATTAAGAAAAATAACCCTTTATAGAAGAAGAAACATTATTAATCTTATCATATTAACTGATTCTTTATTTCTAAACAATGGAGTAGTATTAACAAAAATAAGTGTTAATATATATTTTGGTAGAAACATTTTCTCTCATCTCATGAACAATTTTTTATTACTTGAATAATGAAGTAGATTCTCAGCTCTGGAAGATTAATTGGTCTTGAAGATAATTGAATTGAAATTACTTTGGTCTTTAATTTTACAATTCATAAGTTTGTTTCCAACTTAGGGCCTAGTCAGAATCCATTTTACACTGCAGTTTCTTATAGATAAAAATGTCTATATCACTGAGTCCAAAATGACTAGAAATTATTTACAGTTTATAGCTTATTGTATAATTTTTTGCTTACATTGTAATATATACACAATATGCTAATAATTATATGCTAATAAGATAATAATTTATTCTCTACTTATTATACATATTGTATGCCATATATATTGTATCGTATATTGTATGCTAATTATGTAATAAATTGTTATTTAGAATATTTGTTATTATTTCACTTGTTACTTAATCTTGTTTTCTACCATAAAAGATCTAATAAGCCCTTGTGTGCAAAAAATGACTGTTGAGCAACAAACTAACCAAACTTCCATAAAGGAAATAGTTTTAATTTTTTATATACACAATAACAATGCTTCATTATTTAAAAATTCTTCCAAGTTTTTTTTTTAGAACTATATGTCTAAAAAAACTTGATTTACTTTTGGTGTAGATGATATCCAAATTCAGATATTTATATTAATGACATTGTTTTATATATATACATTTCATAATAAAATGCATTCTGAGATCAAAAAATAAAAAAAGGTTATTAAGATTTCTTATAATATTAATGAAAATATAATGAATAACACTATAAATTTGCATGTATCCATTTTATTGTTTCTTATAATAGTTTTATTATCTTTAAAGTTCTTAGAAAAAATTATTTTATTATGAATATATGACTAAGAAGTATTTTTAATGAAATTCTTTTTCTTATAGTATGCAACAAGGACAAATGTATTTATTTTGTGGCATAATCATGATTTTTGTGCAAGGTAAGATATTAGTATTTGATTAATCTAATTTAAATTTAATATTCTTCTATTTAATAAATGTTTTCTTATTATAAATTGTGCAGGTGGATATGTAAGAAGAATACCACATGGAAAAGAGATGAAATCTGCTGCTATTGTAAGTAGGAATAAATTTTTAAAAATATATATTGCTGATAATGTGGGTGTCGTATAAAATAAAAAATACACAGTATGATTAAAAATATGAAAAATTGTAAGGAAAAAACATTTATAACGAAGATAATCTGTTAGGATCCCCTTCATTACAAAATGTGATGAACTAAAATGAAAGTACAAGATCGATCAAGAGCGATAATTCCTAGAAAATTCTGGTAATATTTATCGTTTTTTAATTAATTAGGTCAGATATATTTTAAAAATAAAGATTAGTTTCGTTAATAACTAAATGAAAGAAATAGATTATTTTCGAAATGCCCACTGGATAGATTTTTTTTTCTATCGCACATGCTTTGTTTTTCACTTTACATTAACACATTTGTCACCATATTTTTCATTTTCTTTCCCTATAGCTTTTAATTTAAAATATGTTGTGTACCTTTAATTTTTTCCTACCATATTATGTTATACAAATTCGAATATTTTCAGAATGAAACAACTCACGTCAAGGCAAAATGCGAAATGGCGTTTGCGAATAGCAACAGTACCAGACTAGAGTTCTTCGAGGGACCAAATTCATTCTTTAATATAATTCCATAAAGCTTATTATAGCTGAAATGAGTCATCTGTGGCATTGCGCCACCTGTTATTTATTTTATGAAATATAAATGTTATTTATTTCAAAACATTCTTGAAAGATTTTGTGATGGAAAATGTTTTTTTTATCAGATTATCCGCTGCAACTTATAATACGCAAAAGGAAATTCGGAAATTCGAAGCTTTTTTAACACACAATCCATGAATTATATACAGGAAAATATGGTATATTAAAAAGCTCCATTACGAAAATTAAGCATTGCATAATCTTAAGAAATTTCATTGTAATCAATTGTTATAATTGTATTATATGTTAAAAAATTAATAAGAACTGATTAGTTTGTCAGATATCATAAAGCATATAATATTTGGATAAATTATATATCATGTGAGTTATATTTACTATTATTAAGCTGTACATCTTTTCAAAAATTGAATTGTAATATGAATCAAATGTGCAATTTTGTTTTTTATTCCAACATTTAGTTGCAATAATATAATATTAGATATGTGAAATATATTTTTTGATTATGATTCAAACTCTAAATATGTAATTAAGTAATTAGTATATTAATTAGTAAATTTAAGTAGTTTTAAATATAATATTCTTTGATGCACACTCTTAATGTTTTCTGACTTTAAAATATAATATAAATATAATCTTAGATAATCTGTACTATCAATTTGTACTATGTAATATTTATAAAATAGCATGGACATAAATTGACAAATTAAAATATAAATCAGAATTTTTCATTGATAACTTGAAGAAATTAGACAGTTATTCATGTACTTTGCATACAAATATAAAAAAACAATACCCTCAAACAATAAATCTCTATTATGCTATAACTTCTTGGTTATAGCTATATCCTTACTAATTAGTTGATGCCATTGATAATTTTTTTACAAGAATCATTCAGTACTTTGCGAAAGTTTATAGAACCTTTCCCAAACTTTTTTTAAAAATATTCAATTTGTAATAGCATAAATTAATATTAAAGGTAAATTTTAAATAATGTTGAACAACATTATTCTAGATTCTGTATGACTAAAAATGTCTTTGTACTAGTATGATTTATCAAAAATAACCAACTGATAATTGCTAAAGTTGCCTTTTTTGTAAAAGTATCTTTTCTCCAAATCTAAGTATATTCATTCTATATATAAATCTTAGTTGTTTCCCTTGCAAAAGTATATGCATATATTAAAATTACATACAATTGTCCAAATTAGCCAAATTTTGATGATTTATATTAATCGCATTAAAAAATAATAATAATTGACTTATAAAATAAACTTATAATTGAACACAATTTGTTTAGAACACTAAAAGAACTATGTAAAGAAGAAGAATTTGAAGTTGATACTATTGGTTATAAATTTTTGGGCTTGATTGATTTAGGTCACAACTTTGCTTTTACAATAAGCTCATTAAAACATATATATCCATTTAAAAAGATTTATTTAAAATTTTAAAAAATTGTATTATGAATTTTTATGCCTTTTTAGTATAAGTTGGTGAATTAAGAAATTATTTCCAGTTTGCATTAAGAAATTATTTACAGTTTTGCTTTAAAATCAGTTAATACTATATTACATGAAAAATGCATTTTTCTGTAATATATGTTAATATTTGTATTTATATTTTTCAATAACATGTAAATATTTGTATTTATAAAAAAAATGCATATAAATATAGTTATAAGCATTTTTTTATTGATCCTAAAAGAAATTCAAAAAATTATTTTTGTTTATTATTTAACTGAAAAATGTATCCTTTAAAAATTAATCATTTCTTTCTTTAGAATTTTATATCTAAACGCCTTAAAAATCAAAATTTATGTAAATACTTTCATTTTTAATTTCTGTTTCTTTGATTTTAACATAATTGTTTATTTTTAAGATGATATTAAAGATATTTATAAAAAAGTATGTTTTAGGGTGCACTTTTGATCATTCCTTCATTTATAATTATTGGAAATTGTAATAGTGTTAAAGTTTTCTACATTGGCCTAGCAATGTATGCTTTTGGTAAGTTAATTTGTGTTATATTATTATTGATATAATTCATTACAATTTTTTAGGTTTTTAGAATTATATATATATATATATATATATATATATATATATATATATATATTGAAAAACAATTTCTAATGAAATTGAGAAAAATTTCTACACATCACATAGTTTACAATATATTAGCCCTTAAATTCAAATGAGGTAATGAAGTGTCTTAAAAACCAAAGGTTTTTGCTTATCAGCAAAGGGAATTCACCCTTACTAATCAGCAACAGGAATCAGTCTCTCACAGTCTAATCATTAGTACTGCTAAGGAATAGATTGTTACTATTTATTGTAAAAGCTATTTGCTGCCTGTAATGCTTTATTTCAGTATTCTGTCAAGTAATAATGCCAAACCATTTCTTACTCATGAGTAGGTTAAACTTATTAGAGATTAAGCAGTATAAGTGTTAGTTGAATAATCTCTTAAAATGTAAAGTGGAACTTTTGATCCACAGTCGTCATGGAGATCATCTGAATATGATCATTATTTAGCAGTGACTAACATTTTGACATCATGCAGTTTACAGCCAAACATTCAAAAACTGTTTCTAGTCATTTAAATACCTGTTTTTATAAGCTTCCAATATATGTAATCTAAGAGAATTTTTCATAGTTAATGGGTCCTGTTCTCATGTTCAAAAGAAAGAACCTAAAAAACTTTCTAAGCATTCCTTGCAGCAGATGTTCTTGCAAAAGGAGAAAACACTAATCTTTTGTTTTGAAAGTTATTGGCGTCGAATATAATATATATCTTATAACAAATGTGAATTCTCACTCAAATTTGATTCATTTTAATTTGCTAGCATATATGGATCGAAAATATAAAAATTCCTTTTAAATAGTTATGATCTGTTATTTAGAATAGGCTGTGTGTTAATGGAGTTTTAGTGACCTTAAAATGGTGAATATTTGAATGTACTGGATGGAAGTTAATTAATATGCCAAATATTACTAAACAAATAGAAATGAGTTCTACTATATATGTTTTTGCTTTAATTTTCTGTATGTAATCCAAATTTAATCTTGAATTAATGAAACTGTTTATTTCATAATTGTTAATTATAAATTATGAAAAGTTATGTACAAATTAATGTCTAAAGTTTAAAGGGCTTTTTATTTATTTTATTTACAAACTCTTGAAAGATTGATGCATATCTGATAACTTTCTGATATTTGAGAAAGCTTACTATAGCACTTTTTTCAGTCTGGAAGATATTTTTTAAATCTTGGAGATTTATTAAATATTCTCCGTATTTTTGTAGACTAAATTTTTGAATTGATGGAAGAATGAAAAATATATTTTAATTTGCTTATGTGTATTATTGTGGTACTCATACATTAAATCTTTTTACATTAAAAATACATATGTTTTTTTTTTTTTTTTTTTTTTTTTAAATAAAAAAAATCATCAAATCAATCTTTGAAAAATGTTAAACCATCACCAAAAAAAAAAAAAAAAAAAAAAAAACACAACAACTAAGAACAGTATTTTTTAGTGTTCAATCTATGCAAATTGAAAGATGAGAAAATAAGTTTTTTGGATCATATTATCTGTATCAGGAAACTACAAAGTTATATATAAGTATGTTACCATCTTTGTGGACTGTATATTGTGATAATAATGTATTTTGATGTACTAATATGACTTTCTTAAAATCTTCTAGACTTTTTTTAAGTAGCAGGTATGCTTTTTTTTCCTACATTAGAATGTTGAATTTATATTTATTTACTGTTTTAGTTATTATTAATTTTTTATTTGATAAAAAATATTAAAGCAATAAAACAAAATAGCAGTTAAGTAGAATATAATGATAATTCATTAAAGATGCTGGTATAATAAATTGTTAATTTCAGAAAATATAAAAAATATTTAAATTATATTTCTCATTAGCTTCAGCTACTGTTGTTCCATGCTTAACAACTGTTGCTTCAAAATTTGGTTCTATTAGCCAAAAAGGAGTTGTATTAGGCATATTTAGATCACTTGGTTCTTTAGCCAGAGCATTTGGTCCTGTTGTAGCAGCTATAGGTAAATATATATACATTTTTTTTCTGAATTCAATTTCTGAATTTTTCTTTTTTTTTTCCCTCTTATTTAGTATTTAAAATATTTGCAATCCATTAAATATTCTAATAAAAGCAAGAAGGTATTGTAAATATTAAAAATAAAAAAATCAAGTTATTGATAGTTCTAGTATTTTTATTGATATTGATGGAATTTCATATTTGTTGCTTATAATATTTTTACTATGAAAATTTTTTATATAGATGTAATTCACATTTTATTGAAGAAATTAAAATAAAACATTGTTGAACAATTTGTTGTATTTTCTGTTATTGAATAAACACAAGCAATTAAGTCATGAAGATTTATACTAGCATAAAAATAGATTAATAAATGGAGGTTCAAACATGAAATGAGCTAAAGTTTATCATTTGATGAGACATAATTGTCTTTTTCATAAGCAAGTCTGAGATCTATTGTGATATGCATTAGTAAATTAAAATATTAATATCAGTTAGTATTTGGTATATAATATAACAGCAATAAAAGGTTTTCTGTATGAGTCATATGAAGTAAAGCGCTGTATTATTAAAGAACAGTATGAAAATACTTAATTCATTTTTGTATTGAATCTTCCAATTATTTCAGTAAGGTCACCAAATTTTTTCTCAGTGTTTATTGGAAATGATCTTGCACAATGTTGAATTTAAAAATGAATAAAAAGAAATATTGTATAGAAAAGTAATGAGAAATTGTGAAATAATAATAATTAACTATAAATTTAGTTATTATAAACTATAAAAGTTACACAAAATATTACTTATAAACTGTGATGATTGTGATTATGAATTTTATCAATTTTAAAGATCTTGATCATGTGTAAAATTGTCTTGGGATAAATTCATATATTTTTGTTATATACATTATTTTGTATTTATCTAGGTTTTTTGTTTAATTGTTTAGCTATCCTTTCTGTTTAATATTTAGAATACTTTTTTTTAAAAAAACATGTATAGAAATGTATATTTCATGAATAAATTTTGCTTAATTTATGATTGATTTTGGATATTTATCTGATTCTAAATTATATATTCCTACTGACTAAACTGAATCAATTCAGATTAGAATTGATTTTGTTAAGTGGAAACATGACAGGTATTTTAGCATACCTTTCTTTGACACAATTCTTTTATATTCTTTGAAAAATTCTTGATCTGAAGGATGAAAATCTTTTCTCTTTATATTCCATATATGGATAAAATGTTACTTATCTGAATATGCTTATTTTTATTGAAGCAACACGAAACTCATTTTACAAAAAATGATAATAAGTTTTATGAAAAAAAGAAAGCACTATTTTTTTTATTAAAAAATTTAATCAAATTTGGTAGAAATGGGTTTTATATCAAGTCATAAGTTTGTGCGCATTAAAGTATGGGTGGAATTCGCTATGCCGCTTTTACTAAAACAATACAATTTAGAACTTGTTGAAACTTGTCATCGTTTGACTGACATATTATTCAGTTCATCACCTATTTTTAACTAGTAAATATCGAATGCATTCTAGTACCCATTGAAGATGAATATAAATAATCAGTACAAACATACTGTGCTACATTTTTTTATTTTCATGTGGTGAACCTGCCATGTCTGCTGCGATAAAAATTAATAGTGTACATGGTGAGCACACTATAAGTGTAAGTACTGCCCATAAATGGTTTAAAAAAATTTAATTTGGAAAAAGCATCATTGATGATGAACCCCGTTCAGGATGTCCTGTTAGTTTTGATGATGACATTCTCAGAAATCTTGTGGAGTCAGAGCATTAATTAACAGTAGATCAGATCACAGAAAGAATGAATTCATCTCATCAAACATTCTTTTGTCATTTAAAGAAGATTGGGAAAGTATCCAAGCTTGGAAATAAGCTACTGCATGAGTTATCCAAAACCAATTGCCAATAGCGAATAAACGTCTGCACTTCCCTTTTATCATGTTTTGAAAGAAAGCCATTTTTCAATCGTTTGATAACAGGCGACGAAAAATGGATTTCATTTATTATAACGTCACAAGATAAAGAATGTAAGCAGATAGAGATAAGAGGCTGATTGCAATAGTAAAGCTGTCTCTACATCTCAAAAAGATATGTTTGGTGTAATTTACTTTGGACTGATAGAACAAATCAAACAATTAATTCAGAAGTTTATAGTGAATAACTTTGCCATCTAAACTTAGAATTGACAAAAAAAACGCCTACATTTGGAGAAATCAAGAAAGTGTTATTTCATCATTATAATGCTAGACTGCATATGGCTTGTACAACACTGCAAAAAACAATGAATTTAATTGAGAGCTTTTGCCACATTCTGCTTACCCCCCAGATATTACGCGAAGTTATTTTCACTTATTTCCTGCCTTACAATATTTTATGCTGGGAAAAAAAATTAAATTCTAAACAAGATGTACACAATGAACTTTCAAGTTTTTTTGCATCAAAACCAGAATCTTTCTAAGGCAATGTCAATAAAAAAGCTACTTATAAAATGGCAAGACATTAAAGATAATGGAGGAAAATATATAATTGATTAAAATGTTAAATTGTGTTTTTTTGTCATTATATAAAATTTATCAAAAAATGCACACAAATTTATTGACTAACCTGATATATTTTGTTATATTATTTAAAAGTAAAGTCACTATATTTAACATAATCTAAATTTAATTGTTAGATTATGTTAAATATAGTGTTTAACATAATCTAACAATTAAATTAGTACAACTAAACAAGTTAATTAGCAGAAAATTAGGAGATAATTAAAAAAAGAAAGCTCTGCGAAATCTTTCTTTTTTTACTTATCTCCTTTTATGAAATTTTTTACATAGTATTGGTTATTTTTAAGTAATATTGAGATATATAGTTATTCAATTTTTATGATATCAATTTATTTCTTAGAAATAATTTTAATTTCATTCTGATAGTTACTAAAAAATATTTTAAAATTATAATATTAAATGCACAAAAGATATGTGTAAAAATTAAGAATATTCCTCGTTATTTAAGAAAAATATCAAAAAGTAAAGAAAAATTAATGACTCTCCTTCACTGCAAAGCATTGAAAAAAACTTTGCTGCATAAGCTTATTATTTGCTGATAATTTTTTGATACAAGTCATATGTTGGTAATGGGAAATAGCAATAATTAAGCAGTTAAATGTCAGTCGTTAGTTTAATTTGATTGTTGCAAATTATGAAATTGAAACATCTTGTAACTCATGAAAGATATTACTTTATATGGTCTATGAATCATTTGTAGTGTAACATAGCACATTCATTGTGTATTCATCTTACTGCTCCAAATGTTTGATGTCATTACATATTTCATTTTTGATTTATTTTTCAAGAGATAATTGAATTAATTTCATTTGCTACACCAAAAAGAAAGAAAAAAATGTTGCAATGTGAATAAATAAAACTCAAGATAATGGAACATAAGGAAACATTTTTATCATTAATTTGAATAAACCTAAAAACTTGAAATATCTTTTTAAAATATTTCTGAATATTGCAGAATAAAGTTGAGTTTGTAATTATAGTCTAATTATTTGCAAGCCTACAAATTGTTACAAATTATTAAATTCCATATTTTGCTGACATAATTAAACCAAAGAATTGGAACTTTTCAGCTCAAAATATTGTTTAATATGCTTAATAGTTCCCAGCTGAAGATTATTAATTTAACTGAATATAATGTATAAACTCAGTGTTTTTAAATTGCAGGGAAACTAAGGTTCTTAAACTAATTAAAAATTGTATAAGAATATGTATCCTTTTTTTTTTTTTTTTTTTTTTTTTTAAATCTAAAATCATAATTAGATTGAATTTTTATATTGCTTGTACATATGAATCAAGAGGATTAATAAAATTTTTATTTTCAGCCTATTGGAGCTTTTCACCTACAATCGCTTATACAGTTGGAGGATTTCTTCTCATTATTCCATTAATTTTAATTATAAAATTTAAAAAAGATCTGAGTTTAAAAAAAGATTAATTACAATTAATTTATTTTATATGCACAATTTTTTATATATTTATATATATATATATTTTTCTAATTTATTTTCACTGCCCATGTTTGTATGCATTTTGAAGCAGGTTTTGGAGCAATAAATATCTTTAAATTTAGGATTGAATGTTTCTCTTTTTTTACAATATTATTATTCTAACAACTATCAAATTTGAGGAACGATTTGAATGCATTTGAAATGAAAAGATTCTATGAGGCTGTGTATAAATAAAAACATCACAGATTTTCGAAAAAATAAAGTTTTGTTTTTAAAAAAGGGATGTATTGCCTAAGTTAATACTGGGGGGAGGGGACTAAAAGTTATTGTTTGGAATAAAAAAATTTGTTTGATTAAAAATAAATTGGGCCGTAATAAAAAGAAAATTTGGTTTCATTCTAATAAAATTGCATTAAACAGAAAACAGTTATTGCAAATTAATAGAAAGCTTTATATTTATCATACATGTGAATATTTTAAAATAGAATTATTTCTTTATTTAGTAGGATCAAAGAACCACTGAATATTTTATAATTTATAAATATAGGAAGTATTGTAATTATAGCCTAATTTTATTTACATGGTTCATCAAAATAGTTCTTTATTATGAAAAATAAACTTTTGTATAAATATTTTGAAATAAACGTTTTAGTTAAAACATATGACAAAATATTATTTTGAGCTTCTTAAACAAATTACAGTAAAAAAATAATACAATAAGTAACTGACCACATTAATGTGCGGTTTGACTTAAAGTAGTTTGATCAATTGCAATTGAAAAAAAGTAAACTATTTCTATTAAACATGTGTTTTTAAAGTATTCTGTACGATTTAATGGCAATTTTTATTCATGTTTATGTAGTTTCATTAAATGTAGAGCATATAAAAAATTTTAAAATGGAAATTAATTTTATAGTTTTTTTTTTTTTTTTTTTTTTGTGTGGATAAAATGCATTTATTTGACTAAGTGTATTTTTACATATAATCTATTTCATTTGTAAAATCCGTTTTATATTTTTGTCACATATTAGAGAAGCTTTTATAACACATCACATGTGATTCATACACTGAGGAATGTTATTCGATATTAAGAAAATGGTTCAGACTATTTATTTTTACATTTGTGGTAAGTTGTAATGTCTCTGCAATTTTTTAGATACATTATTTATTGCTAAAATCTTCATTTTATTAGTTTATGTGCTTTGTTTGTTGTTAGAAGAGCTTAATCAGAATAATGCTGGGTTTTATATGCTAATAGAATAGGAAAAGGCTAAGACTCTCAATGATGTACTTTTGAACTAAATTAAAAAGATTAGTATATAGCATCACCACAAAATCTGGCAAATGTATTTGATATATTCTACTGGAAAGGTTAACAACTAAAGACTATTTCAAAGCATTTTTAACATGTATAGGGAAGTATTGCTACCTGCAAAAATCTTTTTTGATTAGTGGGGGCATATTTGTAGTAACTTAAGAAAAATTATTCTGGAAACTCTCAAGTGCCTACCTAGCCACATGCATGTAGACGGCAATCCTTATTTCCTATTGTACAAAAGTGATTAAAGTTGGTTGATCTTATGTAACCTTGTGTGTCCAGATAGCTAATTTCTACAAACAGTATATAATAAATTAGGAAAAGAACGTGTAGCATATACAGGACGTATTTACGAAAAGAATTTTCTGGATCAACTAGGTTTCGGATGTTCTGGGGTGAAAGTTCTTCAGAGACAGTATGGATTAGAAGATTTAAGCTGCGGATTAAATAATAATACACAGTTAGATCGAGTATCATATGCCATGGGAAATGTAAATATTCTAAAAAAATGGATGATCGACCAAAGTGAATCTGAAAGTCTAAAGCACCAATTGAATAACTTGGCCTTTTTTTTGGGGGGGGGGGAACAATAAGGCATAAATAATAATATTAGTAAACTATAATATTAATAATATTCCCAAATGCCTACCTAACCACATGCGTGTAATAGGCAACACTTATTTCTTGTTGCACAAAAATGATTAAAATTGATTTTAAAACTTGACATTTCAAATAGGCTAATCCTTTTGCTAGGTGAGCCTTTTCGTTGCGCGTATTGTTTATTGGAAAAACTTTTCGTAAATAGTTGGTTTTTTCAGGTGTCGCAAAAGAAGACATCAAGAAAACAAACACTCTTGAATCACCCAGACAAGTGTGCATGAATGAATGTGTTTGAAAAAAAAGCAGAAACAAAAAATTCATTTTACGTTCAAAATAGCTGAAACTGAGCTAGGAACCTCTAGCATTATGATTGGCGCAGCTTGTCCTCTTTTGGACCTTGCGCCACAAAACCCAACCAACAACAACAACATCTAGCATTATGAATCCTAGACAAATGAATTTGATACTCTTACAAGCAGTTATCTGACGTTGAGAGGATCACTCACGAATTATTGATCGATTCAGTTTAACGTAACGACAGGCTGCTATATTGGACAAAACGAAATGATAATGTTTGATATTGGAATCAGTAGCTCAGAAAAGAAAGCCAGTTGCAGCCGAGATTAAGTGTCGGCTAAAAAGCCTGTGACTGAGTCAGCTGAATCCACACACTAAAGATTTCATGTGCCCCCAGAAGAAAAAGTCATGCGAGTTGAGATCCGGTGAGCGAGGAGGCCAAGTCACAGGTGTGCTATATCCAATCCATTGTGCATTCATGTTACGAACCATGATGGAAAAATGTACTGGGGCTCCATCATTTATAAACCATATCTCTCTCTGGATGGAGAGTGGAACAGCCTGAAATAACTGGCAAGCACTTGTTCCAAGAAGATACAGTATGTTGCGCTGGTCAAACGGTCTGACATGATGTAAGAGTCAACCAAGTAATCACCAAGAATATCTACCAAGATGTTCACGGAAAATTTCTGCTGGTGTCTACGAGGAGTTGTATAGTGGGGATTGATGTCAGACCAAACGTGTTAATTGCATGTGTTGAAAATCCTTTCTCTTCTGTGTGTGTGTGAATGCTCCCTTATCATTAAATAGTTCATATGCAGGAAATCGTGAATTGTTATTCTTCATCCACTGCACAAAGTCTGTTTGGGAGGGATAATCATCTGTCTGCAAAGGTTGCACTTTTTGCACGTGGTAGAGGTACATGCGTTCCTCTTGTAAAATACGCTACACCGCTGGTTGAGAAATAGCCTTTTCGTAAGCCATTGCTCACTAACTTATGGAAGGAGCTATTTCAAATTTAGTCAAAACTCGGTCTTCCATTTCTGGCCTTCGTGCATTTCGCGAAAGTCCTGCAATGCTGTTTGAGATGGCAAACGAATCGTTTTCTCGCAATTGTCGATCAATATTGGAAAAGGTAAGATGACTTGGAATACGACGAGTTGGAAACCGCTGTTCGTACAATCTTCCCACTTTGCGTCCTTTTCCTTTTGCTTCACCGTGTATGAGGTGCATATCAGCCAATTTTTCGTACTTGTACGCCATCATAGTATTCACGAAAATGTTCGGATGTTATCCAGATAATATTTGAAGCGATGATGTTGCGCCGTTTTTTAAGGACAACGTCTACTCTAATTGGCTTTCTCCAATATATGATACCAATAACAGCAATATGCTGCTTCTCTGTGTATATTTGCATACGTTAATTTCTTGATAGATTCTTGATGCGTTCCTTCTTTTCTCTTTTCTGTTTCTCAGAGTGGATTGCGATCTTATATTCCTATCTAATTATTGCTTGTATGATGGGTACTATCACAATTCTCAATTTAAAATCACCATATATATATAATATATATATAACAAGATTATTGCAAATCTGCTGTTTGTTGTTATATAATGACCGGGTACTAAGATTTTCACTTTTCAGAATTACAACGGACTAAGTAATGACACTTTACATAGTGGGTACCCAGTGGGTGAACATCGTAGTCCGAAAAATGAGTCTTATCTCCGAAAGTGAAATTTTTAGTTTGAAAGTGAGTTAGAGCGCAGTCCTATAGTTTTGAAGCAGAGACCAAGCAGACGATTCTCAGACTTGGTCTACCATTCCAGAAATATCATTTTACATGGAGGACATTGCAACTACGACATATTTATAGTGCCTCTGACATCATTAGAGAACATAACGGATTTTGGATTGGGTCTGGATTCAAACTCATTACCTTTTGATGATGAGAAAGAAAGTCCCTTACTAATCTTGTTTTTAACTAAAATATTTTAGATAGTGCAAATTTGCTATCTAAAACATTCTAAATTTCCATTGATTTTTGATTTTGCTCTTCTATAATCCGTCTGTAAATAAATGAAGCCAAAATATTTTAAACTTGCGCGTTTCTTCAAAACGAAAGAGATTTAATTCCGCTTTTAAATAGTTAAAAGGTACATTTTTTTCCATTTCTTATATATATATTTTTAATGCGCATTTATCTATGAGTGCTTGAAATTTTATAGAACTTCTCCTTTGCGCCAGCACAAATTATGTTCATTTTCTACGAATTGTTTTGAAATGTGCTTTCATGCAGCTATAATGTGAAAATTACAAAAGACAATAAAGTGATTCGTAATAAAACATAGAATTACAAGAAATTTACAATAACTTTAAGTGTTAAACTCAATTTTTTTCATAATTCATATATTTTTTTTTCATTCGTTAGGAAGTTCTCGATCAAATGTCTTACACGTTTATTTTCCTTGTTTTATTTTTATTGTGAAATGTATTTTACTGAAATCATAATTGCACTGATATTCTGGGACAAATAGAATTCTAGTCGTAACGAGATCATTTATTTACTAAGTTATTTTATTCTCATGAACATACAGCAATAGTCACATAAACTTTTTTTTTATTATTAAATTGTGTGTATATTTCTTTTTATTATGATAGAAACCAATCCTGCGATTCATGGCAGAAAACGCAAGATGCTTAATTAATAAAAATTCTTTTGCTTCATCGAACACTCTGGTGGACACGTAGGTAGGGGAGTATCCGCGGGAACAACAGTATTGCATTAGATGTTCCATTAGAGCTAGCATCCATTTACCCCATTTTGGAATCATCCCTTAAGTGAAAAGTTTTGTATTAAAAATTAAGCACGATCGTCTCTTAACTGAGGCAGGAAAGAACAACTTGTGAAAAAACACTAGGTGTCCCTTTCAACTAACGGAAATGTTGCCAACTTTATAACAAGTATACGGGGGTATTTTTAATTCGTTCAATACGGATTCGTTGAAGATACAACTTTTTTTTCATGTAACCATTGTAAAAATATACAATTCATACCCAAATAACACACACATATATATATGCATATATAGATTCACATTTTTAGATATTTTCGATTTGGGTGTTAGCTCTTTATTTATTAGTCTTAATTACTACAGAAAGTTTATAATTGGAGGATTTTTGAAAAATTAAGTATTTAACAGTAATTCTAACTATTTCTTTCTTTTTTCTTCTTTCACACTGTTATTAACGGTGTTCGAGAATTTTAGTTATTCCAGTGAAATAAGTATTCTTATTTTCATTTTAATGAAGTTTTTGCATTTCAATAATAATAATTCTTTTTTTTTAATCGCTTCTTTTTATTATTATTTACCTTTTTATCTTAATACTTTTATAATGCTCTAGTAATATATCTTTATAATAATTATAATATAACTTATAATATCTTAGTTATAATTATTAACTTTTAAATGTAACTTTTCCCTACAAAAATGTATTTCAATCATTTGCCAACACATGCTTTTAACTTGGTCTATTATTCGTTTCATGATTTGTATTACAAAAATGGTCTTTCTTCAGCTGTTCAGAACTTTTGAGTTCCATTTTGAATATTATTTAAGCTGCTTTTATTACTTGTTTACTATCTGTTCACTATTTTTGACTTTATCTTTTTCTGTTAAAAGTTTTTTTTTTATTATATTTTTTTAAACTTCTGACACCCGAGTTTTGAAGTTAACGAAATTTAGAAGTTTCTTTCGCGAAACTTACATCATTCATTATTGTGTTTCCTTCTAATTTTTACTTGTTTTTCATTTGTTCGTAGACGTTAAGAACAATTTATTTGTGTATTGTTCATTCTTTAAAGTTACTGTAAATAAATTCTAAATGCATTTCTCCTTGTGTCTTTCTCCACTGATGAGAAGAGTCTGGATTTTACACCAAAATTTATACATATGTACTCATTGCTGGTTACTAAAATTGTTACACCAAGAAGATGACTTGCTACGCATGTGCAACCTACTCGGCTGAGAGAAGATGCTGTGGTATGCAACTGTTTTAAGTCCTTAATATGAATTAAGTAACAATTGCGACAGTTACAAAGTATTTCATTAAAAAAAAAGTGTACAGATACCTCATACACACTCTCACAAATAGCATTTAATAGATTCTCCTTGGTGAAACGCTACTGTGTGATGATTTATTTAAGAAAAAAATTACCTATATATTATTGACGTTGATAGATATCGAATTGTATCCTACTACTACCATACTTGTATTGTATACTACTGATATAATATAAACTACCAAAATTGTAGTTTATATTATATCAGTATCGTGATTAGTATCTGTTGAGACATGAAAATCTCAACGGTCTACTATCACTAACAGCTTAAAAAATAGACATGCTTTCGAGGATTGTACTGCCTCATCACGAGAATGGCAGAATCAGGAAATGGGGTCGTTTGCAAGACAACAAATGTTTTAACTAGCGATTCGATGATATACGTCGTAGCATGAGTAATCATATAAGAGAGTATGGCATAGTTATCTTTAACGCTACATCACACACAAGAGCACCTTTAGTGATGTTTTCAACAATGAACTTGTATATGGGAATGGCTCAACGCCATGTTTTCTGACAAATTTTGGCTCTGTTTACAACATCAATATTGTCGTATTCGTGTTTGAGGCCACTGTGGAGAACGTACGTTGCAAACATACATTCTAAATCGCCAATGCCAGCATACACTCAACATAATCTGGAGTGATAATATTGATGTTATTGAAAACCTTCTCAGTTATTACTTGTTGTTGTTGATCTAGCATGCTTCCCTGTACCTAGTTCTGAGTTGGACTCTACCGGTTAGACAGAAGCTGCAGTGTGGGTGTCTTCGTAATTTAGAAACATGGACCAAGCGAATGACTCCCCAATACTTCGCCTGCCACTCCAAGAGGTATTATTTCACATGGTAGACATTGTGATCTGACATATTTAACGTGCCCCAGTCGCCATTAGCAAACACAACAGTTCTTTGTTTGGGTCGAGATTTAAACTCACTACCTTCCGATGATGAGAACGAACGTCCTAATTTTCTATGCAACTGGGGCACCAATTATCACTTGTTCACGGTAGCCACCGTCCCATTTTTCTCATGCTCTGTGACCAGAGTATCTACCTTTTATTCGAGCCCTGTGAAAAGCTGCATTTCAGCAAGATATTATACGATCACATGGTACCGTTATTCTATGGGCTTTTCTTGATACAGAATATGTTCTCACCTGTAATTCTAGTCGAAACTTTCTCCATAGATCCCTCATCAACACTAAACATCTGATTAATGATAGCCTAACCATTAGCTCTTCACATAAGTCAGTTATTATGGCCGATGAATTGTGTCACCGAGTTAATGCTGTAAAATCATTTGTACTTGCACGTGTTATGTTTCCTATCTATGTTTGATTCAGTACTCTGTCGTATAAGAGCTGTTTTATTTATCTGACAGAGGTGGTTTTCCTGATTATAGATTTCACAAAATCTAAGCTTTAAAATTTCTTGAAAATTTTATTCTGTTGAACAACAGAGGCATTGTCAGTTTCAGTATAAGACATTTCCGATATATTATCTTTTATAGTATAGTATAAGAAATATATTTTTCATTCTAAAATTTCTTTGTACATTTGGCTATAATTCAATAGTGACCATACCCACACGACATTTTTCAAATATCGTGAAAAGGCATTGTAGATAGTAACTATGTATCAATTTTTCCCGCTAACTGGTCTCAAACAGTTTAGTGGTAGGAACACGTTCCTACCACGCATAATTGGAGGTATAAAGTTTGAACTCTGTCACACTGTTGAACAACGGAGGATAAATGTCATATTTCTCTTGTCTATAAGACTTTTACCAAGATGGATAGTAAAAAATTTTCCGTACCCAATCTTACAACACGAGAATACGGTATACTATCTATGAAAAACCACTCTCTCAAGTATAAGGTCAATATTCAAGTGCTTTATTATTATCTGAAGAACCTGGATTCGAATCCCGGTAAATAGGGATATTAATTGTTTATTCATTTCTATCAATCGTATTGAAACGAATTACTCCATGTTCAATGAGATTTGAATCCATGTAAATGTAGATATTAAAGGGTATCTAAAACGCTCTTCTCTGTGTACAACGGGATTCTAGTTCCAGTAAATATACATGCTAATTGGTTATTGCCATATCGATCACATCAATAAATATGCATATCAATCGTATCTGAAACGCTCTGGTAAGACTATTGTTAGATTCGAGACTTCCATATATATTAAACAATATATTTAAGCATCAAAATGATCGTTTGAAGAACTCTGAGTTAGAACCATGCAGCCCATAAAAGGGATTTAAATACTTTTCCATACCGGGGTGCAGGCGATAAATTTACCAATAGTGATGAAACCAACGCTGAACGCGCTCGCGGAAAATCGTCATTTTCACCACATTGTCCACATTTTCAATACAAAAGTCACAGTTATTTTATTTCGGTCACGTCTTTTTCTTAATTCGAAAAATTAACGCAAAAAACAATACAAACTTACGATTTGCCTAAAACAAAAGAAGTGGCGAGATTTTTTCAAGAGAAAAGCATTTTGACTGAAATTACAACTTGTGATAAGAATCATGAAATGAAATTGTATTTCGGAGAGGAAATTTTAGTATCACTGTAAAAGAAGTATCCGTAAAGACACAAGGTTTTGGTAATCGAAATTGAGCTTTTAGAAGTGGTGAGGTTTATTTATTATATTGGATTTTTCATCGTCATTTACTGAATTACTTTTAAATGCATGTTCAATGCTTTTTTTTTTTCTTTTTTTCACAGCTAAGAAATCCATCATTTCATAAAATGAAATATGATTTCCTCATCCTCTTTTTTAGAATATTTAAACTTTTAAAATGACTCGAGAAGTTAGTTAAGGTTCAAATACTAAAGATTTTCCAGACCTGTTAATAAATTTTCGGTAGTATTTTATTGGCTTGAGGTAAAAATTGATAGGTAATTTAAGTTTGAATTTAATAAATGTATCAGGGTTATCTTCTAGGTATTGCTAGCCTTAACTAATATTGAAGGGACTTTGACATCATATAAAGGACCCTACCGGATTTCCCCATGGATAGAAGCACCTCTAAAATAGTTAAGGATGTTTTTTATTTGTGATACTTTCCTAAATTGTTACAAACAAAATGCTATGCGGTAGTTTTTCAATTGTGTTGAGGAGAAAATAAATATTATGACATTTTAAATCTTCATATTTTGCTTATACGATCTTTAACGAATCTTTACCTGTTCTTGAAAAGTGCATAATTATTTATCTTCCAAAAATAGTAAGGGGAGACGCATAACGAATACAATAAAGCGTGTTTATGTATGAAAGAAAATTATAGTCTTCCATACTGATGCTGTTTTAACTAGTTTTAAATGATATGATAAAAAATTTTTAAACTAGATTTTAAATAAATTTGTGTTATATTAGTCTTAATAAAATTTCTAAGAAATGTAAATCATTGTAACATTTATTCGTCGTTGAAAATTTTCTTATCATGTATGGGATTGAAAAAAATGTATCATAGATCAGCGTTTCCCAACCTTTTTTGGCCAAGGCACACTTGTCGCGGGGAAAAAAATCACGAGACACACCACCATTAGAAAATGTTAAAAAATTAACTCTGTGCCTATATTGAGTATAATAAAGTAATTCTCTTGAATAGGAATCAAATAAGCACAAAGAAAGTATTTTATAATTACTTTATTATGAAATATTAATTAACAGAATAGTGAAAAATTATAAAATACTTTCAGTGCGAAACCTGGGCCTGTTTGGCTGAACACAAAGCTGATATTCTGGCTGGAATCGAAGAAAGACACACACGTAGATCTTCGTAAACAGTTCTCAGTCTCTCTCTGTATTTGGTTTTCATAGCAATCATGCTTGAAAAGCTAATCTCACACAGATATGTAGTGGAAAAAGGGAGCAATGTCAAAATAGCTTTGTTTGCCAGAAGGGGAACTCCTTGGCAGTATCCAACCAAAAACTATCCAAAGGTAGATCAGCAAATCTTAGCTTGCAACCACGATTTTGTCTCAGTTCAATTAGTTCCTCCTGCTCCTGTAAAGTCATTTCATTTCCAACAACTGATGCTGAGCTATAAGGGTTTCTAACCCAGTCAAGGCATTCAGTGGAGACTGAAGAGAAATAAAATGACAACTTCTCCTCAAGAGTTTTTAAATGCTTAACTATTATCTCACACAGTGCAGCAGTGTGAACACCTTGCCATTGCATGGTGAGTGTGAACATTTCAAGATTGCCACTTTCCACGTGTTGATGCCAGAGTTGCACCTTTGAACGGAATCCATTTATTTTATCTGTACTTGTAAGCAGGTTTTCATTTCGGCCTTGCATTCGGGTGTTCAATTCATTCAGATGATGAAATATATCTGCCAGGTATGCCAGCCTTGCACACCACTCATCACTTGCAAGCTGCTTTGCGTAATCTGACCCATCATTTGTCAGAAACACTTTAAGTTCCTCCCGCAGCTCATACACACGAACCAAGACCTTGCCACGCGACAACCACCGGACCTCCGTATGAAACAGCAAGGTTTTATGTTTTGCTCCCATCTCCTGACACAAAGCTGCGACTTTTCATGGGTCATGACTTTACCATGCGCACAACATCATCCAACACATGAACTAAGGCTGATGGTAAAGTCTTGGCTACGAGGGCCTCACGGCACACCACGGTGCTTCAGACGGCACACTGGTGTGCCGCGGAACAGCGGTTGGGAACCGCTGTCATAGATAATAAATAATTACTTATTGGCATTAGTTAAAAATATAAAACAGAATTAAAAATCATTGTGCATGTAAGCAATTTCTTGATGATCAACCAAATTATTTTTCTGAAATCTGGAAAATTTGTTAAAAATCATTTCTTTGGTTATTTTACCTTATCATTTAGCCAGTTTTCATGCTTATTTAGTTAGTTTTTCCCAAGACTCTCTGAAAAAAAAGTTTCGTCGCAGCTTTACGATTTTTGGAATGGTATATTCTAGGTTCGGCCCTATAAATTGTTGCATAACAAGAGATGCTTGCTGGTTTCTTCTATTCATAAACATGAGGTTGTGTGTTTTGAGAATTTTTTAGATATTTTCTGGAGGTTTGTGACATAGAGTCAAACAACTAGGAAAAGTCCTTCCGAAAAGTGACAGATGGTGGATGTTTAAATACAATTTTCTTTGGCTATTTAGCTATCCATTCCACGGCTTCAAAGAGAATAAAGGATTCCATGTTGCCCATTGTAGGCTGACGTTATACGAATAGAAATTATAGGTTCAATCCCTATCAATGTTGAATATAAGAGAAATGGATGCGAGTCTGCTGCGGAAGAATATGCAAGAATTTTCTTGGTTTCCATTTTTGGAACTCATAAGAATGGTTCATTATTTATGACAAGTCCTTTCGAAAGGCAATGATAACCGGTGGATGTTTAAAAATTTTACAACAGACTTCAGCTGTTAGGCATATTTTATGGTTAAAAATTCAATTTCCGAAAAAGAACTAGTCACTCTGTGCCAAATTTTGATTCTATGGGATAAGACTCCCACTCTTTTCTTACTCGGACTGAAATCTACTATAAATTTAAGTTAAGTAAGCATCATATGGGCTGGCACTGTAATGTAGGAGAATAATATCGTTACTCTGAAAATTATTAGACAAGAGTAAATTCTTTACCTAAAAAGTATGAATCAAAGATCGAAGTACCGAGCGAGACCACATTTTTTTTTTTTAACATTTTATGATTCAATTCGCTCTGACATATTTTTGAACTTACATTATGTAACTATATAACTATCGAAAATAAACGCCGCCATTTACTTTTCTTCTAGAGAGTAATCATTTCCGTCACATTAATCATTATTCAAATTCTATTGCTTGTAACTTTTTTCGAATATCATATACTTGAGAAATTTTAATATTAGGTGTGATATATATAGAAAAATTATGTTTATTAATAAATTATATAATGATTAATGTCTTTTTTATAACTTGTCGCCTTTGATTTGAGTAATTAATATTTCAATATATTAAAAATAATAAATTTTAAGTAATTTGTAATATTAATCACTTAATATTTTCTCTCCCCCCTTTTTTTTTTGGTCGAGTGCCAGCTAGGCTCTGGCAGTATGATGTGCGCTGCTCCAACTGAACCATAATTTTGTGTAGAGTCCGACTTCCTCAGAAACACACAAGTCATAGGCACCCATTTATAGGATAGGCAACCATTCATATAAGGAAGGGACAAAGGCAGGAGAGAGAGAAAGAGAAAGTACATCCATTCCCGAATCAGGATTCGAATCTAGGAGCTCCCTATCCGCAATCAGGCACGCTGACCATTAGACAAGGTGGGCGGCTCTCTCACCCCTCATTTTAAATACAATTTATAATTTGCTGAAACAAACTATAATTCTTTTGACTATTTTATACGATTATTTATATATACGCTTGCATAATTTAAACCTCATAAGTAAAGAAGATTTTATTATTTCGCAAGATAAACTAGATGTATGCATATAAAAAAGGGAGATATATTTATATGTAAGAGAGAAAAATTTACGCTTTCAAAACTCATAGATGTTATTTGAATTTTTATTTGATAGTAAGAAAACAAATGGATTTGTAACTATAATAATAATTGAACAATTAATTTATTTTCAATTTTAGTTGGCTTGTTATATTTAATATGAATAGGTAATTGAATATCTTGGGATTTATAATATATGGTTCCGTATGATATTACTAGAGCTCTTAAATGAATAAATGTTGTGAAAACTATCTTTTAGATACTTACTTTGTTAATGGTTTTTCATAATTTAGGAACGAAATTAATAAAAAAATATCAATAAAATTACAAGCATAATGAATCAAATTAAGATCTTAGTAAAACTTTATTATATCGTATTTTTATAAGATTACATAATTTTTGATTACAGTTTTTTTTATAAAATACAAAGAACTATTTCTACTGTTTTATAGCTATTACGTATGTAGAAATTACAAGACAGAATCACAATGTTGAGTCCAATTGCAGCATATTTACCTTTGGCTCATATTTTGGTGCTTGTCAACTTTTGAGCTGAGTTGATGTTAGATGATGTGTAATGATTTGCATTTGTATAAAACAAAAAAGATAAATGAAAGAAATCTAGACAAGTTCTCACAGAGGTAGTAAAGGTCTAGATGTTGGGAGCGGCATATTTCATCCTCTTCTGCTTCTGTCTCTGATTGCAGAACCACACCCTGACAACACTCTTCTTGAGGTCGAGCTTATGGGCGATAGAAGCGATTTTGTCGCTGCTTGGTCTCTGCTGCACAGCAAAGTAAGCTTCCAGGGACCTCCTCTCCAGAGCAGCGATGGACGTGCGTTTCTTCTTTCTGTCAGCAGGTGGCAGTACTTTCTTCTGCTCAGCTGCCTCGAGCCATGACTGCAGAACTGGTTTCAGGGCTATCATGTTGTTTCGAGAGAGGGTCAGGGATTCAAACCTGCTAACAAAATTATTTTCATATGAAATATATATTTAAAAATATCAGATGTGTTTATTGAGGAACAGAGTGTGTGAAAAATATATATGAATTGAAAAGTTGCTACATTTATAAGGTAACTTTAATAAAGGCCGTTTTTAATGGCCATAAAGAAAATGATTTACAGAAAATGTCACCTATTGTTAATTTCGAAATAATCCCCATCTTGGCGTCTAATACCTTCTACTGCCTTGTCGCCAACTCTCGTTAGAAACTAACTGGAGTGTTTTGGAATTCAGGAGTTTTGTTCAAAGAAGTTCATAAATAGTTATCACTCGTTTGCTTCATTGGACTGAATCACGAATTTTTAAAATTATATGCTTTGCATTACATTCATTTATAGCTCCAGATGCTTGACATTAGTGCATCATTGGTTTTTAAACCTTATGTTGTACTAATTTGTATATACATATTTTCACTTTTTTGAATGACAAATCAAAAAATGGTTAGAACCTTATTAGTTATCTTAGTAAAATTTATCCCTATTTGTAATATTAGTGAAACTGTAAGATCAAAGCATAATGATAATGAATATTTACAGATTATTTATATTCTTCATTGACAATTTTATTGGAAATTTCATTACACTTTAGAAATACTGAGGAGATGGACTTATTTGCAATTTATCAAAGAAAATGTTAAATTTTTCTCATCAAGAAAAATAAGGTTATTTTCTAATAATAATAAAATATGTGATACTAAAAATTAAATTTTTACTTTTTATGAATTATTAAATTCTTTTATTTAATAATTTATTGAACTATATATATAATTATAAATAATATGCATAATAATGGATTGACATGGTATATTTTTATATGAAATTTGAGTTTTTAATTTATAGTAAAATGAAATCATTTTATTGGACTTCTTTTATAATAATTTAATCGAATAGACTAACGGAATAATTTAAATTGCTTTATTAACAATGCGAAACACATGAAATATTAATTATTGGTACTGGCTTTCCATGTCATGTTTTTTTAATATAAAATATTTTTTCTCGCATCAGTGTCTCCCTAAATAGGTACCCCTTAAGTTTTTTTATGGGGTTGGGGATCAAATTTTCATAAAATTTATAGAGAAATATAAATTAATGTCGATTATCGCTGCAATATTAATGAATGAGATTTTAATGATTTTTATTTTTTAATGCAATCTACAGCTTATACCCATCATTAAAAATTTAAATTGTTGTGTTACAATTTATCTTTTTGTTTCTAAATATAAATCTAAATATTCCTTATAAAGGTAATGGTGCCAGTTGTAACATGCGTCATTGTTTTTAGGTTTTTGTGACTGCAATACCCAAATTTTGTACTATAAACATTAATAAAAAAACGTAAAAGTAAAGAAATTCATAAATTGGCACAGAATATATTGAAATTACTCTTTACTTACCTAAAGTGGCTTTCATTAAAAGAATAAATGAAAAAAGAAAAGTTTTTAACTCTGCTAGAAATAAGCGAAACTGTTTCTATTTGCAAAGATAATTATAAAAAATAAAAAAAAATAATTTGAAACATTTTTGAGCTGGAACAATCATGATATTAATAAGAACTGTAATAATTAACTTTAAATCATGTATTAGGAAGCTTTTTGCTACTTCAGGTATTTGAGAAGGTTCCCAACCTTTTATGAAAGTTGTGGCTCAAAAGTATTCTTACTTTGAAGTAATTTATTGCAATATTCCTAAGAATATTTACACACTCAGAGTTATAAATAGAGCATATTCTATTACAGATAGCTGTTGCACCAGCATGCTTCCCTGTACCTAGCCGTAAGTTGGGCTCTACCAATTTGATGGAAGCCGCCGGTTGGGAGTCTTCGTAATTTTAGAAGCAAGGATCAACCAAAAGATTAATCTGCTACCCTTATTGGTGTCATTTCCTTTGGAAGACATTTCAATTACCATCTATTTAACGTGATAGTATTCTAATACATTTTTTAACGATTGTTTTGTAGTGTATACAGGCATAAAGTTTTTACTTGTAAGGCTCTTGAATATGAAATCTATGGCATATTGTTTCTTTAATACCATTCACTGAGAGGCTCTGTGCCCATTTCACAGATTCTTATAAAGTATAACAGAAAATAAATGTGAAAGTTTGTGAAGTGATGCATTGTATATAACAATCAGATCAGAAACTTCAAAAATATGTTGAAATGGGTCTGTAGAGTATCTGAAGGAATTACCTGCAAATGGTGCTCTGGGAAAGGGTGCCCACCCCGGGCAGCTTCAGATGGACGAGAGCCTTGCCCACGTCAGCCTGAGTCACTCCCATTTTGATTCGGCGCTGTCGGAAGCGCTCTGCGAACTCCTCCAAGTCATCTGGTTGTGAGCAGGGAGCGCTCATCGAGTAAGGCACTCCTGGGGCATTGGGATGGGGAGGCAAAGATGGAGAGCAGAGAGTGGATTCCATCATCTCCATGGAATCCATGTGTGAATTGGTCGGGTGTGTATAAATAACGTCGTATCTCAAGAGTCTCCCGTTGCTGCCAGGGTGCTTGTCCATCGCTGACCGTTGTATCAGGGTGTCATCTAGCGCCGGAAACATGTTATTCTGTGATAAAGAGTGTCAACAATTAGATATTGAATCATTATATAATACATCTAAATAATTTTAATAAAATAAATTGATTTCTTTCATAGAAAAACTATGAGTAATTAATAGCAAATATAATTTATTTTTACAAATATAGATGAATTATTTTTAAACATATATATATATAATATTGGAAAAAAGAAAACTACAAAACCCATCACAATTATGGATGTTGAAAACATCTTAGGACTAGGCAATAATATCAGAAAATATTGACTTGTTATGATTCAAATTGCCTTGTCTTGTTTGAAGTTTTAGATTACAGTAGCAACATTCTCGCAGACAAAAGATCATATTACTAAAGCGTTTGAAAAAACACTTTCTTTTAAACCAAGCCACACGAATTACTGTCTTTTACTTTAGACAATAGGAAATTGTATAAAGTAATAGTGTGATTTGAAATATTTAAAATATAAAGTTTTGAGAAGTGCTTACAATAATTGTTTTTTGAAAAATATCTGCAATATGACAAATAGACTAGTATAAAAATTTTAAATTAACAAAAATTTTTACTTATACACTTTTATTAATATTAATACTATTGCATGAAGTAATTTCCTGCTCATATTCTGTGCTTCTAATGAAGATTAGTTTGAAAAAACAGTTAATGTCAGAAGCTCGATGAATATAAATTGATTTTCGATCAAATTTCGAAACTAAGTTGCTATGTCTGAAGTAATAAGGAAAACAATAAAGCTGAAGGAAAATTACTTGGGATTCAATGAAAGCTACAAAAAACTTGTAAACTTTTGTTTCTTCCTTTTATGAATCATAGTTTGCAAAACACTTTTTCTTTTTAAAGAAAATTATTAATTGTATTAAAATGATTGTGGAGTTTCTAAGATTTGAAAGTGTTCTTTTCTTTTAGATGACAAAAGAATTCCGCTGTATTTGCTCTTTTAATACATTGGCTATCATAAATTAAGAAAAAAATCACAAAAATAGCAATAACGCAAAAAGTTATGCCGAAAATTTAATGAAACTTATACACATCATACAACATAGGAAGGTACAAAATAGTATAAAAAGAAATCACCAGACAATTATGATGTTATAAAAATTAACATATGTATACAATTAGCAAATAGGAAATGTAAGTTTGATATAGAAAAAGTACCTTTAACATGGGGTATGATCCCCCCCCCCGAGAAGCAATATACATATGCAGTGATGTGTGATGCTCTCAATTATGCTGTCTGTTAATTGTGTAAGAAGTGCGAGCCATTGCTGTTCCAAAACAGTTGAAAGCGTAGCTAGAGTCCTAGGAGAAGGATTGAATTTAGCCAAACGTCGTCTTAGAGCATCCCAAACACGCTCTATTGAATTAAAGTCAGGTGACTGAGCTGGTCACAGCCTGCACTCAGTTGTTTTCTGCTCAAGATAAGTATCCATGATGAGAGCCCTGTGTGGTCTCGCATTATCATCATGTAACACGAAAGCATCACCTATTACCCCGGAATAAGAGCGCAGAGAAGCATCCAGGATGTCATCTTTATAAGTGTGAGTATGAACATTTCCACGAAAAAAGACGGAGGTCTGCGTGTCCACCAAAAGAAATACCAACCCAACACAAACGTTGTCTGATTCGTATGCATCTTTTTCCTGGATGTTTAATGGATGAAACTAGTTCCACATTTTCTCCAAATGAAAATGCTCCTACTATCGCTTTTGAGTTAAAACCTGGACTTATTTGTAAAGAGAACAGTCCTCCATTGATCACACGTCCAGTAGACATGTTGACTTGCCCATTGTGAGCGGAACCCAAATAACTAGTCTTTTCCCATAAAAACCACGTTCGTGAAGCTTTTACACATGGTTGATCTGGATACTAACCTTCCGAAGCTTGCAGTGATGGAGCATCTGAGTTCGATTTTATTCCTACATGTGCATAATGACAAATATCAGTCATCGGTACTCATGATAATACATGCCCGTCTTTGGCTGAACCTCCTGGATGCCGAATTTGCGGTTAGAAATTGTTGCCAAAGTGTATGAACCACAGACGGACTCACATTCAGCAATCTAGTCACTTCTATCTGACTTTGTCCTTCCTCCTAATAGCTTGCCATCGAAATTTTTCTGTCAAATGATACCCAGATGTCATTATTACAATTTCACTATAAAAGATTTCTAATCTCAGACATGCAATGAAAATTGCCGCCTTGCTCTGAGACTTCCATTTTTGTGCTGTTCGTAAATGACGTATTCCGAAAGAAGCACAACTTCTTTGCTTAATGTCGTATTGTTCAGCTCTTTTTACAAGTCAACATATTCAAATTTCATCAGCTTATTTTTGGGAGAGTTATCGCTATTTTTGTTATTTTTCCTTAAATTTTGGTAACAAGTGTATATTAGCAATCTTTTCATTAATTATTAGATAATAAAGCTGCAAACATAGTGAAAAATTATCATAGCACTAAAAAGCATCAGTGAGCTTACTAAAAAATTTTAAGTATGGTAGGTATTATTTGCTTTACAATTATATTTTTTTATTTTGCTGGTATGACCAGTATTAACTATTTGAAATCTGGACACACACAAGCGTAATACAAACCCTAAACTTCAAACTAAAATTTATGTATTATTGAGAGTTACTTGAATTTTAAAAAGAATATAAAATTTAAAAAGTAAAATCTTAATTTTTTTAATTCATTTAAATCTTAACTTAACATTTATTTCCCTTTTTAAATCAAAATTTTAAACAAAGATTATGATTAAGAAGTTTCATTTATTTATTGAATTAAAATTAGTATGTGAAACATTATTTATTAAAATGTAATTTGATCACAGAAAATTGTTTACAAAATAAGTGCTAACATGACAACTATCTTGTTTAAACAAAGTAAAAAATGTCTTGAAATTTATAAATAATATTTTTGCGATTAACTGAATTAAATGTGGATTGTAGTATGTGGTCCGATATATTTAGTAAGAATTCCTGACAAATGATTTTGTTTACACAATAAGAATAATTTCTTACATTTTTAAAAAAAGAATCAGAGGTCTAGTTTTAACAAATGGACCTGATTCTAATATAAATGAGATTAAAAATCAAAATATTAATCTTTTTCTTTCTCTACAAGCAAAACAATTTCTTCAATAAACAACATTAACAAATAAGTTGTTGAAGTTGTTGTTAATAATTTAGTACAAAAATGAATTTATCGATTTATTCATTTTAATTTTTAAAATTGTTTTTTAATTTAGTTGTAATTATATTATTTATAATTGTAAATAGAATTAAAATCTGTTCTAAGATTTTTCCTTTACATTTACTTGCAAGTTTTTATTCAATAAGTATATGGTAAATCTATTCTATTGTTGAAACCGACAATGCTAAATCAGGAAATCACAGATTAACAAAGAAGAAAAATTAAATTGTGCTCTAAGTATTTCAATTTAAGATTTTGAGTTATTGAACATAGAATTTGTCTTTTGTTATCTAAAAGAACTCATTAGAACACATTAAAAGTTGTTGGGAAACAATGCTCACTTACTATCAAAATTGTTTTCAATTCATAAATTGTTGGTATAATTATTATCTCTTTGTCATTAAATAAAATTCCTGCTGACATTTAAAACATTATTTAAAGTTTCTGTTTTCTAAGCAAATGAAAATGCATGCAACGAAATAATTTATAGTTATCAACTAGTTAATATATAAGAATAAAATGTTTAATTTATGATTGGTAACACATCTTATATTTATGTAAAATTTCATTTTATAAGGACAATGTAGTGATAAAAAAACCATGTTTTTTACTTTTAATTTACAATTGCTTGCAATGTGTATTACCTTATCATGTAGATTTCTTCAACTACACTTTGAAATAAATTACAATGGAATCCCAATTATCCTACGGAATTTCTTCTGGTACAAATAGAAACATTTTAAGAAAATATTTGCATGATATTTTATAAAGAGACAAAACTAAGTCTGTTAAGTAGTTGAAAATGTTTTTCATTCAATGCCTCTAACACTTAAAATTAGATATTAGAGGCCTTAGGCTTAAAATTAATTTTGTTCCAAATTTATTAAAACAAACAGAAAAATTAGCTTTCAGTGTGATAAAAATAATTAAAAAAATACTATCCGGGAAAATATAAATAAAAACAATTCTTTTATAATTAATAAATCAAACTATATGGATATTATGTACTGTGGAGAAACACTGAATTTAAATGGTGTGTTTTGCAGAAAAGCTCCCTTACCGGTGCTCCCGTGAAGTGCTTTCTTAGGTCAGGGGGCCTGAAGTAATCGCCACAGCAGTCGTGGAGGTGCGCCTTCATGCCTCTTCCAGATGTCCTCGTCACCTGTGACCGGACACGAGGACTTCTCCAGAAGTTTATCTCCCCCTGACGTCACTCGGAAGGGGCGGTCTCTCATCGCCCCGTTTGGCGATATTCTTAAGAGTTTCATTCAGTTATTTTTTGAGAAATGTAGAATATACTATATACTATAGCATTGGATCTGCTATATATTGAAAAACAGCCTTTCGTAAATTAAGTTTCAGTTGTGAAATGCTAAAGAAAATATGTAATTAAAACCAATCCCTAAATAATAGTTCTCATCACTGTATTATAATATTATTTCGCTTTGAGAATATATTAGTATTTAATTACCTAATTTATTTGCGTACATTTGATTTGAATTAATGTATATAAATAATTTGTAAATTATTAATTAAATAATTTACAAACTGAATAAGGTGATAAATCCTCCCTGAGAATTTATTCTTAATTAAATACTGCTGCTTCATTAGATTATTTATTCTTACTGCCAGAAGATGATGATCTTGATTCTTATCCAGATAAAAAAATATAGGATTGATAAGGCTAAGTAACTTTATTTTCTACGAGGTTTGTTTAGAAAAATTTCTGAGATTTTTAAGAAATAGATACCATTTTATATGTCGACATGTTCACTTTATTTTGGATTTGATTATGCAGGCAATTTCTTTGATTATATATATAACGTTAAAGTTTGGGATTTGGAAGATGCAAAGAATATATTAACATAAATGGGTTTCAGAAATCCCAATTTCAGTTAACAGAAAATGATAATAAGTATCTTCAATTAAAAGGAAATGAACATGTATAGGAAAAGAATTGTCTTCTATTACGCAGTACAGGAATTATAATATGAGTTGTGCGCTATACAGTCTCTAATCTTTTTCAATTTACATTTACTATAATGCTTTAAAGAATATAGTAGAGAACATAAGAGATTTCAAATAAATCTATTAATCTTCTTATTTAATTGTTATTTCTTTTATAAGTCGCATATAAATTTTAATATAATATGTAACTAAATTTTATCTAGCATCTAAGCAAAACTCAAAGTTCTCGGATTCAAATTTTGAAAATTCTTGTTTATGAATTTTATTAAAAGTGGTTAAATTAGAGTTATATATTGTTAGTTAGGTTATTGAAACAAATAAACCCAAAACTAATCTAAATTTGTGCTCTCAAGACGAAATATTTACAGCACAAATTTTTGACATAAGTGATTAATTAAATTAGTTATACATTTTTATTCTATTACATTTGCTTGTAAGTCCTTGCAAAACTGCAACTTGAAGATGTTCTGAAAAAGGATCCATTTTAAAAATTATGAATATTGATTAGAATTTGCACAAACAAGTGATAGGGAAAAAGGCTAAATGCGAAGAATTTATTTACTGCAAGACTAAAAAGGAATTAAAGTTCTAAATGCACATTTCTAAATGCATCTTCGCCAGAAAATCTAAAATAGTTTGAGATTCATGTCAAGTTGTCTATATCTTTGTAGATCAACGTACTCTTATTATCATCATTAGCAGTTGATCAAATTTATGTAGCTATTAATTACTATTGCATTGTTGAATAATTAAACATTGGCTTATTTTTATACAATATTATTACATTGGGATTGCTAATCAGCATATAAATTTCACTGAACGACTTTTTGACATCCGTATTTTATTTAAGTTTTATTAATTAATTATTATATTAATTACAAATTCTCCTTTACTTATTTTAAAGACAATGTGGTATTTGATTTTTTTTTCAATTCTCAATATGCAACAAATTTCTAACTTTCTCAGTTTCCTGTTATGTGTCAAAACAATACGATGTCAACAATACCATTATTTTTGATTCTCCAATCGAAATGAATGATCTGTTTTGATGTACCAATATTTTACAAATTTGTCTTAAATGCACATATATTCACTATCTGATTATCAACAAATTTAAATTTGAAATAAATATTATCGACCTTACGATACTGTTAAAAATGAAAGACAGAGAACTCACTATTTAGTTGTAAATATAGATAAATATTTTTCCATTTTAATTGAAGCAAGCAGAAATCTTATATTATGTTACATCTATTTAGATCCACTAATTCTGAAATGATGTATATATATTTTTAATCATTATTTATCTTAGATCTTTTTACAAATATGTATTTTACTAGAAGAGTTGGGATTTTCTTGAAATGGAGAACATTCCTAAACAGAAAAGATTTGATAAAAGGAGAAATGGAAAATTTAGGGAAAATCTATCAGCAGTAATCTCTACAATTTGTTTGAATGCCCTTATGAAGTGGCAGTTTACATTAAAAAATTCTGTGATTCCTGTTAACTACCAAACCTTATGTTAAACGGAAGGGAATTTTCAAGTCTTCCTAAATTTTGAAAAGCGTATTCAGCCATACAAAATGAAAGCATGATTCTGGGAAAATAATGCAATGGTGAAAGAGTAACTTAAAATCAAAATTCGTGAAAAATAATAAAAATGACTCCGGGGAACCTAGATTATTAAAATAACCACAAATGTCATTAATCAGATCAATTTCGATGGAAAATCTCCAATTGGAAAAAAAAAATCATAATGATAAGATTAGATGGGTAGATATGACTATTTCTGCGATATCCGTCTTCCGTAATAAAATATGGCAGAAGGTCTGGGTTACAGAACCTTCCCTGAAAAAGACTGATCACAATTTCACTGCTAAATTCTATAATAAATGTGCATTTCTTTCATAATTAGATATGTTAAAAGACTTTTCAACAAAACTCTTTTTGAATTCTTTTAAATACAAAACTATGTTTTCAATTATATTTTGATAGAGATATTTACAGTGGAAATGTTTTATAAGTTTTATCCAACTTATTATTTTTAACGTTAAACATTTATTTTAATAAGCTTAAACAAACTATTATTGGTAAAACTAATAAAATTAGCAAACCAAAGATTGGAGGAATCGAAATTAATAAAATCTTTTCTGTGGAAAGATGAAAATATTTTTATACTGCGTTACTTTATTGTTGAAAATAAACTTAAACAGATGTGTTGAAATAACAACAAAAACAGTATTTTAGGTAAAGAAGTGCTTATAGGATACCGGCAACCCATGTATTCTGGGACGGTCACGTGCGACAACTAGATAAAAGGACGGCGACTGTTAATGGCAATCCCTTGTTGAAACAATTTTTTGCTCATTAGGAGACCAAAGTCTCCGTAGGATCACGTAGAGCGGGGATCTCACTTCTGTCGAAAAAAAATCTCATCTGTCCTTCGACAAACGTTATTTAAGAGCTACTTAATGACATAATTTTTTAAATTAACTGAAATGACAAAATTCCGCATTTATTTAAAAAAGGTAAAAAAAAAAAAAGAAAAAAAAAAGAGAGAGAGAGAGAGAGAGAAAGAAAAAAAAAAGAATTACTGACACAAACTGTACAACCAATACGTATCAAAATTTTATTTTAATTTAATTGATTGTTATATTTACTCTTTTTTAAATTTAAAAGTATTTCTGAAAAATATTGGTTAGTTGAAAAAGGAAATGATTTTTGAAATCGAAGTATTTCAATTCATTTCATTTAAACAATGGATTACTTAAGTGTTCGATAATTGAAGTCGATTTAATTTAGATGTTCTCAATGTTCTCTCAACACCAATGCTTCTTAAACTTTACGAGGAATAAGAAATTTTATTAGCTAAAAATTTTGCGAGGAGTGCTGAAATATTGAACCAATAATCACAATTTACACATCGAAATACAATAGTAGTAAAGGGGTGCATGTATATGAAGACTTTTGGAAATTTTTAAACGTTTCCAGAATTTTTTACAAAAATTAACCATCTCTTAATTATTCTTAAAAAAATCACATTTTATTTGACAGGTATACTTACAAAACTTAATGGTTTTTAAAAACATTTCGAAGGAGACATTACGTTAATTCAAATTAGGAGAATTAATTTAAGCTTTCAAATTAAATTAAACTCGCTTTAGTCTTCAATGCTACATAAAGAGTTTCAAATTTTCTGATGAAAACTTTTAAAAAACTGAAAATATGTATAAATCATCTCCACAAATGAAACGATGGTTTCAAATTACGCTCTATAGAGATATTGAAAACAAAAGTATCCCGGAATGTATTGGAACATAAGTATCCAGATAGGTAACTCTGACATTGTTTTTCTCCAGATCAAAATATCAACAATCGTTTGCAAGATGAAATCACTGAATTATTAATTGATTTGAAGCAAAGATGCTTTTTAGTACTTTTCAAATTTGGACAGTGTAAATATTAAGCAAAAGAATGCAGAGATTTGTAACATGACAGTTTCTTTTTTAATTGATCTTTTATCGTTGAATCTGGCTTCAATCACATCTTAATTCTATTTCAATAAAGCAGAAAAATAAATTGAATGTAAAATTTCAATGAGATTTAATAGTATAATTAAATTTCTGAACCAAACATTGATAATTTCAGCGTGTTCAACAATATCTTTCTTATTGATTTATAAAAAAATTTGATTTCAACAAAATAAAATAAATCTTTTCATGATCATTCTATCAATGCAATATAATTTTGTAATTTTTGTGTCTAGAGTCAATGGTTTATCGAAAATTTAGTATCAATGAAAAACGCTCCTTTATTTTATAGAGAATATATTGTATAAAATTATTATTCCAATTTAGTATATTTTAAGGAAGAATTATTTTTACTCTTTTAACGGAAAAAAATCCTAGAAAATTTTAAAAGTTTAAAACAATTAGTTTAGTGACACATTTAAAACGATTAGAGAAACTTATGTAAGTTCGCAACAATTACATTGTTGGTCATTAAAATTGCTATCCAAGAAAGAGAAATGCTACACATGAAATTTAAACTACAGGAAGAACATGTTATGATATGAACTTAAGCTTTTAAACGCATGCAAGTAAAATAGTTTGTCGTAGCGACATCTACAAAGTGCTTAGTAAAATATTGTTCAACAGATTACCAAAATATATTTAAAATTGAATTTTTTGTTGTTGTTGAATACAATTGCGTTATTGGCCGGTGAAAAGTTTCAGTGCCTCATGTAAAACAGACCGTTTACAAGCATATATTTTTGATAACAGTAGAAATATTGCCTATTGCAATTGTGATTTATTGTAACGCAATATTGTGGTCAAATAATCGAGATTCCATCTTTGTCTGCAAAATATGAAATCTGTGAGTTCAGGTTTATTACAAGGAATGCTATGCTAGATCTAAACTTTTGCCTGTTATTAACAGTTGAGAAAGGCAGAGTCATTTATACAAATTATGGGCACAGCTGCCGCATACTCCTTTTGTCGTATTTTAAAATTTGATGGACTTTTTCGTGAATTTTATTGTTTTTCTGATAATTTTGGTTAATTAAGCCAGAAAGATAAAAAAAATACTAAGGATATTCAACAGTATTGTATTATGGCAGCTCTATTTCATATGTAACAATTACGTCAGCTTGTAAACAATCATTAATCACTCAAAAATCCACTAAAAGAATTATACACCAACTGTGCCTCTTAATGACTCATACAGCCACATCATGAACCTAGATCAGGATAAGTGGTAGCTTATAAGACAACAAGTGATTTGAATGGCCAGAGAAATAAATAATTCTACTACATTTGCAATAACATCACTGTCAGCTTAATGACTATATCTTTGGATATCCTTGATGCTTCATCACTGACAACAGCTCCTTCAATAGTGTGGCAAAAACAAACCTGAATGCTAAGAACGGAGTAACGTTGTGTTTTCAAACAAATTTTATATCTGCTTACAGTATCATGATTATCAGATCTATGTTTTGGAACATTTTGCGGAAATAACATTTCCTGCTTACATTCGACACCATCAGTGTATGTTAGTATATATCCTGTAGTTTATATTTGTATATCACTTGGATCGTTGATATGGTGCCAATGGATATAAGCTTCGATCACCTGCTGGTTACATTGACGGCACTTTGAATAATACCTGTTGCATTTTTGTTATA
>JAPDSC010113130.1:219797-234988 GCA_026290005.1 Latrodectus geometricus
TATATATATATATATATATATATATATATATATATATATATATATGTCTTACACTATAGTTTAGTAAAATCAAACAGCACCTAGTTATTCATCACTTAAATAACATTACATTTTTAATAATTATTATTAATCATTAAATATTCAAAAATAAAAACTATAGATCATTTAATATGATTAACTTATCTGGATGATTCAAATTATTATTGATTTTGCCATCTAAAAAAGACAATAATGAAACCTGAATATTCTTATGGTATTAGCATTTGCGAAAAATAAATCACTTATTATAAGTAAAATCAACTTATTAAAAGGTAGACCTTAGGAAAAGAAAAAAAAAGAGATCGAAAAATTGTCAACCATTTATGAATCTGTTAACTATTTATTGGGTTGTTCGGAAAATTATTGCGTTTTATATGAAAATGAATACATAGCGAATAAATATTTTATTGAATTGTATATAGTTCATCCTATTCTAATGCCTTATGCCATCTTTCTGGTCGTAGAAATTTCATACTCATAAAATGATTTGTTTTCTCTAGCAAAAAACTGATTCAATTGGGGAAAACGAAATGATTTTCCGAAACACCCAATATATTTAGAAGAAAGTTTTCTAAGCTGATAAAAATTTTGAACTGCAATAACAAGTAAATTTTACATTGTTGCATATTTTTTCAAGTTTAATTTACAATAATTCCTATATTATTGCAAATATTACAATTATGTATCAGCTAAATAAAACAAGTAATAATAAAACTAAATAACATTAATAAATATTACAATTTTATTAAGGTTCATATAATATACTTTTGCTTTATCGATATAGATTTATTGTGATTGCTGACATTTAATAAATGAATTCTTCCTTTATATTTGACAACTTTCTTATGTTGGTCTGTATTGCAAATATTTTGAATACAAATCATAGTAAATATTTGATATTTAATTAAAAAATAGCTGCCATGTTTTCATGAGTCTTGTTTTATCGTCATAAATAAAATTATTTGTAATATTATTATGCTTATATAAGTTACACAGATGTAAGATATTTATATTATAAAACATCTTAATCATTGAGGACATTATAACATTGATAAAATTAATTATGAGTTGAACAATACTTTAAAAAATGTGTATTTTATGCCACTCCCTACTGATGACGCACTGAATGTTGACATCTTCATGGTATTTCTCAACGTAAAACGTGAGAATTCACATACATCATTTCAAGAGCTTCTGTTATCATTTGGCGCTGTTTTTAAATATTTGGCGATGATTCCTGAATTTGTAAGGTGTACGATGAACAATTATGTTACGCAATATATGTTGGGTGTTTTTGCAATGATTCTATCAAACATTTTTTAAATTTGTTTAGATTCTTAAGGAAACTAAGGGATCATTAAAAAAAATACGTGAATGTGATTCTCTTTTAACTTATTAAGATAAAATAACCAAGTATGTTACTTAATTATCTCTATATCTCTTTTTTGACAGTGAATCATTTTAATTATTAATTGTAGTTGTCGCAATAGTCGTTAGTAATCATGAAATATAACATCAAAATTTATTTAAATACTTTAAATGTTTTTGAAATAAAATAAAATCAATCTAATGTTTAGGATTTATATTTATAAAAAGTGATGCCAGAGTGTGTCTAGCATCAATCATTTAATATTAAAAGATAAAAAAATAATCCGATACTATATCATTATTATAATTATGAAAATAACTTATATTTTTTTATACGATAGCATTTTCATACAAATACCCATACTGTAATCTCTTTTAAATTTATTTTAAATTTTCTAATTAAATAATATAATATATTTATTTATTTTTTATGAGGATAAAAAAGCAGATTTGTTAATTTAGACACTTTTAAAGGAGTTAAATAATTCTCATGTACAGATTTACACATCTAACTTAAATTACATTATGCAGTTTTTTTTTTGAAAGAAGTAATCTTTAAAAAACACTATAACAAATATCCAAGACTTTTAAGCAATACTATAGAGTGAAAAATACATTTTTCAAATTTTCATCAGATTCTCTACATAATACAAGAAGCATTTTTAATAAACTAAGTTTTTCTATTAATTTTCTATTTTTTCTATTTATTAAATTATATATATATATATATATATATATATATATATATATATATATATATATATATATATATTATGTATAGTAGCCTTACACAGTAACTATTCCACTTGCGATCATTTTTTTATTAATTTTAAACTTTCAAATAAAAATATTTATTTTAAAGTATATTTATTATTTAAATAAAAATACTTTGAATTTATACATTTTGAAGGAATTTGTTTCATTTAAATATGTCTTATATAGATCTACTCATCTAATTATTAAAATTATCTTTACTTTTCAAAATTTTGTTTTACATTTTTTTGCGTACAGCAGTTTTCTAATGTAATTTTCCATATTGAGGTTTTTTCAAAGAACTAAATTTTCAAAAAATCTAAAATGAAAAATTCGTTTTTATCTAAATAAAAATTAAATGAAAATAATTTATTTTTCAGATTAAGTAATATTTGTTTTTATTAAATTATTTTTGATTTAGATAAAAATTTCATTTTAAATTTTTTGAAAAAGTTAGTTTGTTTCAAACAAATGCATTTTATGTCTGAACTTAAGCATTTAATATTGCTAAAATTACTAATGGCTTTTAAAATTTTGTTTTATACCAATGTTTTTAGAAATTTAGCTTTCTTTTCAAATTTACATTGTACTATAAATTTTTAATATAACTATCAATACTTTTATCTTTTTTAAAAATTTTGAAATATATATTTATTTTATATTTACTTTTATTTAAATAAAAGTGTATTTTTCAATCTAGATTTTTTTTAAAAAAGCTAGTTTGTTGACAGAAATATATCTTATGTTCAGGTTTGCACATTTCATTATTTCTAAAATTACTGATGTATTATTTTATCATGCAAAAAAAAATAAAGATCTTGAAGTGGTTTCTTTTGAATTGTAAAAATTCGCAAATGAATTTTTTATCGAATATTAGCAGCTTGTATTAGAATTGATAATAATTGTTTAAAAATCATCGTTTTCTCAGGAATATTAATTACGTATATTATAAAATTATAATGTAAACAAGCTAATATTTTAAAAATTTATTTCTTAGCCTAATTTTTTGGAAATATTGATGAATTTAAAAAATATCCCCCATACGTAGCCAAAAATGGAAATTATTAATTTAAAATTTTCTAGAAACAGATACATTTAGATGTAAAGTGGACCTGGAAAAGCATCGTCTCAGGTCGTTTTTTCGAACTCTGTTTTTATATCCAAGTTAAGAATTTGCAGATGGTAGGTACAATTTGACCATGAATATGCTTTAAAAAATTTCATTTCAAAACATTTTTCTTAATCAGGAAAACTAGTTTCTTTTTTCATAAGTTTTATTAATTAATACATTTGAGTATAATCAATAAAAATCACTCATTTTATAATTTCATGTTAAAAAAGAAATTGGAAAGCTTGGAACACTTTATAACACGAATTGACAATTTTCGATTCCACAACAGATATTTCATTTCAATGCAACAGTTGAGAATTACCAACACTTTATTGTAAAGCAGATCATTCCTTTTTATATTTAATAATTTTCTTTTCAATGTTTTTATTCAATGAAAATGTGATGATCAGGAAGATTATGAATGTAAACTTACCTACTTACTTGTTTAGAAGACCAATATTTAATTTTTATACATAAAATCTTTAGGGAAATGGTCCAAATTTTGTTTAAAACAAAAGCAAGTATAAACAATTAACAGCATGGATATACATATAGGGATAAATTTTTTTTAACTATTATAGCAACTTATTAAAATATTACTTTTTAAAATTCAATGTTCCTATTTTTCTTATCACTGTAAATGTCTACAGTTGCTTAATTTTTTGCATAATTGCATTAGTTTTTATTTCTTTGCTGTCTTAAAATCTTTTCATAAGTAAATTAAAATAAAAACTCGCTCTTTTTTTTGTAATTCTTCTGAGAAATGGTGAGTTTATACTTCACCATCAAGAATTCTTTCAGTGTACTAGTATTCAATTGTACTTTTTAAAATAAATTGAACTATATACGAATGAAGTATTTATAAATTGGGTTTTTATTATTTCTAAATTAAAATTTCACAGTGTTATTTGATAAGATTTAAAATAAATTTTTTTGGAATGTTTCTGTTTTATATATATATATATATATATATATATATATATATAAGATAGTAATCACAATTTATTCTCTTCAAATTTCTCTAAAAGTGCAATGAAAGTGGTTGAATATTGCAAATGAAAACATATAACTATCATAATTTAATTGTAACAACTTATACATACGTTGATTACTGAAATTCTTGCTAGAGAAAAAATTAATATAGCTGGCATTATGAAATATTAAATATTTAATTGTTTTGTCATTGATTTATTAAATAAAATTACTTTAAAAATAATCAAATAAGCTTAAAATTAAATGTCAAAAATCATAAAAATAATTTTTCTTTCCCTGAGAATATCCTGCAAGGTTAAGGAAATGTGATCATATTTTTCAAATACTCATCACTTATTGTCTTAAATTTTGAAATTTAATGTAATTGAAACTTCGTAAATGTCCCTGTCTAGATACTAAAAACAGTGTATTAATTATTTGAAAATTTTTTCATCGATAGCTCGAGATATTTGAACTATTTACGTTTTTAAATCGAGTCACTGTTTTTAGAATTCATGGGATTGATAACGAGAGAATTTCAGGAAAAACATTTTATTTTTAAAGGTAAATTCGCACTTTGAATACTTAACTATTGGCATATTAATATCAGTAATTAAAAAAGGAAATATGTTTAAAATGTTCTGCAAATAAGTATGTTCATACCAAAAGACCATTTAAGCAACTAAAATATGGCAGTTAAATTTTTTCACACAGTACATTCTAAAGTTGCCATTTGTTTTGCATTGTATCTATATATTTATTCAATACAGTTAGCTCCTCATTTTGGAAAATACATATTAAATTGTTCATCTTATATCTAAGCTTTAACATATATCTAGTTCTAGCTAGCTTCCTATTTTTTTATAATCACAATAAGACAATGAAGTTCTTAGAAAACTACAGAGTAATGATAAATTTCTTGTTCCATTGAGTTCTGATCCTATTGATATGAAATTTCTAAAATTAACAGAAATAGGCCGATAATATAAATTAATATAAAATGTTATCACACATATATATTTAAATCTATAGAAATATTCTTCACCCAATTTAGATTAAAATTTATCATACAATTTGACAAGCTAATTCCATAATACAACAAAACTACATTTGATTTTTTCGTATTAGAATTATTCTTATTAATCAAATATTGATAATAATGTTAAAATGATACAAAGCAAATCAAAGCATAAATCAAAACCAACAGACACAAAATTAATCCTAATAAGAACTTTCATTGTATAAAGATATTTTAGAAGAAATCTTTTTATAACAAAGGTATCACTTTTATAACAAATAAAATAATCCAAATCATGAAATATATATTTGACATAAATAAAAAAATTCAAAGATATAATTTAAGAAAAAAGTCATGTTTAAACACATTATACAATTGTTGAATTACTAAATTCTTTTATTTGAAAGTATTGGAATAAAATTAATTTTTTTCATAAATTTCATCTTTTATACCTGTTGCTGTTGTTGTTTCTAATCCTCCAGCTGTCTGACGATGTCAGACAAGATCCAAAAGACCGCTGACCCAAAGGTCGTCAAGGACAAGAAGGGGGGGGGAGAGTAAATCTCATCTCTTGAGAGCTTCAGTCAGTCAAGTATATGCTCGGCAGAAGCCTGATGAGCATGACATCTGGAGCAAAGGCATAGATCTTACGATTCTCAACAAAAGTAAAGTTTTTAATGTGACCGCTTGTTAACCTTGAAATAGCATGCTCTTTCGCCGCATGCCAGTGGTGGCATGGAGGGATCTTCCACTCTTTTGAAATTTCACCGTTGACAATAGATTGATGTCCAAGATGGGTAAGGGCCGAGGGAGATGAATTAAAGTTGCTGCAGCCCACTTTGTCCAAGCTATCAGCGCGTTCATTGCCAAATATGTTCCTGATCTTCTGAAGAATGGAAATACTTGTTTTATCATCAACCTCCCGTCGGTGTTCTTGCCTTGTCGGGGCGGTGAAGCTTGTGTGCACCCATGACCTTGAGGGCTATGCCGGCGGTAGCTTGCTACTGATAGGGTCCCCCAAGCTGGACAGGTCGAAAGGTAGGTGCCAGACGAAAAGGAACACCATCAAGAGCCAAGACAGACCTCTACCTCAGGTGCTCAGATCCCCGGATTCACAGAGGCTGGATTTCAACTTCTCCTCTTTTATACCTAATTTACTTTATATATTGCCATATAATTTTTTAAGTATCCTTATTTAACTTTTGGAATTTGAAATTTAGTAGGCTTGTTTTTTAGTAAATTATCTGGTATAAGAAAATATCCTAATCCACTAGAATGCACCATTTAGTATTTTTTTTTTAGTTTATTAGGTTTATCAGTTTCAAATTTTAAGAATTGTATAAGAACCTCAATGAGGGAAAGTGAGTTCGTTTGTATTTGGGTACCGAAACTCTTCATTACAATGTTTATTTTTATTAACAATTTGCCTAAATTTTCTTTGGAAACTGCTAAATCATAAAGCCAATCAATAATGTCTATTCATAATAACAATAATGTCCTTTCATATAGGATATAGCTGTTAGTATATTTCAGAGTCAATTGCATTAATTTTAATGTACTGATGACTTAGATTTGGGCTACACAAAATAGAAAAATCTACTATAATCTAGAAGAAAATACATAGTATCTAAAACTGATTCGATTCTAGGAATAAGCTCATAATTTGATTTATTTTAGAAAAATTTAAACACTCTCAACATTTATAGGCTCATTATATAAATAAAGCTATGGAGAAACATTTGGATTACTAGAAGCTTTAATGCACTCTACCGCTAATATCTTATCAATTTTTATTTATTTATTTTTGTATTACCTTTAAGCGACACAAGTAAAATCTTTTCGAAAAGCAGTTTAGATGTTAATACGAGAACCGTTATGAAATTTTTGAATTCCCTCAAAATTTTAAATCATATTTAGGGAAAATTTAAGAATATTTAAAGTATTCTCTTTCTGCATCAATGTATCTCTGAAAATGAATTAACTAATTATTAAATTCCTTAAGCTATTTATTTCTTGGAATTGAAAGGAGAAATGTATTTGTATCACCAATAGTTTCCTTTTCGTAATGAAAATAACACCCACGTAAGTTTTTCTAGATTAAAAATAGTAAAAATTAATATTAAAACAGGTGAATATAAATGTTCCATAGTTTTGATATGTTTGTGGCAAAGAAATTAACTGGTAGCCTTACTGAAACAAAAGATGCAATGTCATGAAGGAATATACGTAGTCTTACATTCATTTTTGAAGAAATTCTGAAAAACATTTAATTGTGTACCAAAGTTAGCTATGGCTGTCTTTGGCTTTTCCAACTTGATGGCTTTGATGTTTCCGGTACTTTTGAAGAATATGCCTTACATTACTTTTTTCATAGTATGTGGTCTTCTCATTACTGAGAGCTGGTAATTATCTTCAAAAATCCATACTTTAGTTTGTTGATGTGCCGAAACGCCAAAACGAAAAATAATTCGTTTTCTTACAAGTTAAGATTTTAGAAATAATAAGGAAGATGTCATCTTTAATTATCTTGAGGGTTTTTCTTGTTGATCCTGATTTGATCCTTTTTTTTTTATTCCTCAGTTCAATTATAAGTAATCCAATCGTCAACTATATTTTTTTCACACGTAATTCTTTACGAAAGATCTTATATAAAAATGTGGTTCCAAATTAAGTTCTTTCTATGTCATTTATTAAGTACTATAATTATCACTGATTAATATTTTCTGTATGACAAACACATTATCCAGGATTACAGATGACTGCAGCTTTCCAATGTTTTCATAATTCTAATAAGAGTTGTAACCTATGTGAAAGTCTGCAATTTACTTGAATGCAGCACCATGAAAAAAGTCTTCATTTATAAATATAAATGTTGATCGCGTTCTTCTTTAGAATCTGATTTTACAAATAGGAAATTATATAGCTAATTTTCCCACGTCACGTTCACTTTTTTCTTTTTTCTGAATATTATTCTTTAAATTACTTTCAATAGGTCTGTAAACAACAATTATCCCACTATACAATGACATCCTTTTATACCATGCTTTTCTTTAGAACTATTTTTATAAAATTATTCTTATTTAAGAGAAAAACAGTATTACGCTCGTCCTTGTTATCTTTAATGCATCCTAAGTTTTGTTAAATGAGTAACAACTATGACTAAGGCGACTCTGAATTAAGTCTTGTATGCCCAGAGTCTTGTATGCCAGGAGTCTTAAAAACGAAGTGCAATAAACAAATTATTCTGTAACGTCTGACATTTCATGAACTCCTTTAAAGACTGCATCTTTGTGTTATTTTCTTTGTTTAAACATAAAAATTTTAAAAATATTTACTTCTGTCCACACACATGTAAGTTTATTCTGGTTATTACTTTAAATATTGTTCTTTTTTATTATACATAATTGTTCTTCTGTGTTACTTGAGCTGTTTCGTGTAGTTGGATTGATCTTTCCATTAAAGACATATGTAACAACATTCTTGTTTAAGAATGGGGGAATTCTCTGCTAAATTTCCTTGCTGATAACAGTTATAATGGTAACTTCCCTAGAATGTTCATTGCATTTTAATTATTTATCACTTTTGAAGGTTTCTCTTTCCACACATTCTCACTATTTGAGCTCTTATTATACTTGTATCAATTAAAATAAATGTTAGATTTATTGAAATGATAACAAAATTTATTTCACCTAAGAAGACCTGTATTTCTTAAATAAAGAAGAGGATATTCAAAAATTTTTATAATTTACCAAATATTTCTGCAAGTTTTATCGTAAATTAACAATGGGCATTCATCATTTGTTTCAAACCAATACATGTTGAATTGAAACGTTTTTCAAACATTGATCATTCCATAAAATTGACCCCACATTTCATTAAATCTTTTCTTCATTTGATCAACTATTATTAATTCTGTTAATAACGATTTTTATTCTGTAGCCTGAAATCCATTCCGAGAGAAGGATTCAGTTAATCAATTAATTACCCATTAATATAAAAACAGAATATTAATTGTATTTTCGTTTTGGAATTGAATATTATTTCCTCATTCGTTTTAAATGTTTTATGATGACTAAAATCTTTTTCCCACAAAATTTTTTTGACTGAGTTTAAACTTATTTAATGATAAGTTCTTTATACAGGAATTAATTCGTATAATTTATATACGATTTACTTCCATTGATGTTTTCTGGATCTCTACAATCTAGTAATATGATTACAGAAATTTTTCTTTTAACATTAAATTTTCGAAATACCGAAAACAATCGACAAATGTATCGACTTACAAATAGAATTAAAAAATGTGTAGCTAATGTGAAATTTAGCACATTTTTGAAAATCAGAATTATAAAATTATACATTTTTTTTTCGGTTTAAAGTAACTTTGCTCTGAATTCTTCAAGGCTCTAAATTCTTTTCTAATTCAGCTAACCAAATTTACTTATTTTTAGTTCGAAATAGGAAAACTGGATTTTCTAATTATGTTTTCCTATTTATCATTTAATTTGCTTATCGTGTTCTTCTATTTATCCTTTTTTAATTTGCTCTAAACTCTATTCAATCTGTTCTTCACTTGTTACCTTATTTACACAGGTATTTTGGATAGTTTTAAAAATTTTTTCATTGAAATACTTATTATTTAGTATTAACTTTATAGATGAGATTATAATAAGATTACTGGTATTATAGGAGTAATAATATCTTCTATTTTTTCTCAAAACGAAATGACCGAGTAGGCAACTATGACTTTTAAATCAACTGTCCGTACTTTTGTTTTCACCTCGGTTTTAGCTAATTACATTGATTTTTACATAGCTATTACATTAGCTATTTACATAGTCCATTTAAAACTGTAGGTTTCAGCAGAATCAAATTTTGTGTGCAAGAAGTAAATGTAGAACCATACGGCAGAGTTAAATCACACTTTTTTAAGTTTGCTTAGAAAAGCCATTTCTTATCTTAATTCAAGTATTTGATTCAAATCACACAATTTTCAAGGCAGATAATCGTAACTTTTAACGTGCAATGCTAATATTCTGTGCATCCATAGACTGGAGTTTATAGATCGGATTCCAGGGTCAAGTTGACTTCAAGGATTTTTAAAAATGATGAAGGATCTTTTATCACTTGAGTTAGAACAGACAGTGATATTAATGAGTTGGTCAAATTTTTGCCTTTAATGTCCACAAGTAAACCTAACCTTTTAAGAAAATCTACTCTTATAATTAGTTTTGAAACATCTGCGATTATAAAATTCCATGCAAGCACTTTTCTCAACTCAGATCTGATTTAATTAGTTTAGTTACCATTAGTACTTATAAAAGTAGAATTTGAAATAAAAATTTAAAAATTCTTTTGGAAAACGATTGTTTGATTTTGAAGAAAAAGGATGGAAATATCTGCCCCACTGTTAATCAAGTAAAGACTATTAATAGTTTTATTAAAAATGAAAAAGAGTCGATTTAAGATGCCATTGTTTTTGACCTCTGACTCTGATTGGTCTCTTAGGTTTCTACAGTAGTACTAGAGTTTATAAATTCACATGGACATTCACTTAAAGTGATAAAAACAGAATTTGTATTGTCATGATTTGTATCTAAATTTACTTTGTTTTTTTTAAATTATTTGCTTTACTTTTAGATCTAATGCGAATTGAAAGCTTGTCAGATTTCTTAGCTAATGAAGCAATATTTGATTCCAAAATATCAATCTTACTGTTTTCAGATTTTGTTGATTTATCATCATAAATTTTATGTCATTTACGTCAGTAGAGAATATTTCTGTTGCATTATTGACTGCAAGAATCTTGTAAGCCATTTTAGCAACGTCATTGATCGGGTCATTACTCATTGACAAAATTTCTTATATTTTTGAAGATACCTTTTGGAGCCAAAATGATTTAATTTCTTCTTCAAAAATGGAGTAACTAACTCTCCTGTAATTCCCTTTCTGAATAAGGAATTAAATGGTGTCTGTTTATCTATTGAGTAAAGTATTTTAAAACATCATATTTCCCTTCTTGTGGATGGTTGGATAAAATATTAACCCCAAATTCTAAATATTCTTATCTAATGCTGCATCAAAATTTTTACATTTGGTAAAATTTTACTCTCTGCAAATTTCACTTCCAGTTGGAAAAATTTGACTTTTCTATTACCAAAGCAACGGAAGCTTTTTATTGCAATTTAGTACAATCCACCAGCTTGCAAAATTAATATCGTTTGCTTTAATTTGGTTTATTGTGCAAAATTGTTCTGATAAATTTCAATTTAACCCAAGTACCTTTTAATAATCGAAATATTCCCCGAAATAAAGGTGATTATGTTCAAAATTCACAAATGTTATTGATCCATTGTTATGAGTAATGATGGTGAGATAAATAACCTATGGATATTATAATAAACAAATAAAAGATTTGTTTTTAATAATACTTTTAAATATCAAAAAGAAAAGATGTATATAAATTTATTGACATTTATATAAGCGTTTTAGTATAGCAACACTAGTAAGCGTAAAATATAAATAAGGGAAACCTAAAAAAATTAATAGCAAATTTAAACATTTAAGATAGAAAATATGTTTAAATCAAAATAAATAAAAAGTGGGGTTTCACTTTTGCTCGGATGTGAGTATTTTTAAACACTAGCTCAGGTGGATGAAACTTTCCGTCAACTTAGCTGATTAAAATCAATGTAAATTCTACAAGACTTCTAGCTAGATAATACTTATTTCTTTTTTCTTATTAATAAAAGATATTGATATTTTATTAATTTGCCTTTTTAAAAAAAGTAAAAATGAACTTATGAAAAAAAAAGAATCTAACATGATCTGAAAATATCTTATGCAATTCTGTGTCTATTACAGTGGCCATCTTGTGTGCAGATGCTCAACAGAGAGGGTCCTTTAACTATGCCAAGAAATCTGGGGGTGAACGTGGTGGTAAGCAGCTTTTGGGCTTTGACATGATCAAATTACATGTCTCTAATAGCACAAGTCTCTAATAACACTATTTTTTTTTTATTGCAGATGACCTGTCACCTTCAGCCATCGCAGGAGTAAGCATAGCATGTGTGGCAGGTGTAGCTGGTCTCGCGGTTACAGTCTTCTTCTGTTTATATGTGTACCGACAGCAGAAGCAGCAAGATAGCTTCAACAGTTCTTTTGACCCCTCACGTAAAATATAAAGACGTTCACCGTGAATTTCCATCTTATCCTGAAGAGTGTAATAAAGATGTATTGGTGTACATTTTTTGTTTTTAGAAAATATTAATTTTTTATGTATTCATGAAAGTAAATCATTTTTTCATTAAAAAGTTCAAATAAGTTATTGAATTCGAACATATATTTTTCTGTTTTAAGTTAAAATATCTGCGTGTTATCACAATGAATTACATATATTTGTCCGCTTTTTTTATACTTTGTGTATATTTTTTATTTTCTTGAAAATATTTATTTTTTATGTATTCATGAAAGGAAATCATAAAATGTTCAAATAATTTACTAACTCGAATATATATTTTTCTGTTTTGAGTTAAAGTATCTGTTTATTATCACAAAGAATCCCAAGTTGCTATTAAAGATTCTATGAATAACTTTTTATGCAACAAATGAAAACAAAATTTTTAAAAATCTAAGCGAAGTTTTCATTATTAGCATATAACGAAGATTTCAAATAAAGTAAAAATAACATTAATATGCAGTAAAAAATTTAAACCATTCTTTAGCTTCTTAATGAATTCCGTATAGAGCAAAAATAATTTTCCATCAAAATAGATGGGTGAACAGGAACAAAAAATTATATGACAAAATATAAATGAAGAGTAACATTTGCACTAAATTTTCCAATTAAATTCAGAATATATAATTATTCTCACATAAACCTTAAAGAACGAAAACTAAAATTTTATGCTACAATTGTTTTTTGATTGTTGGTTTAAATGACATAAATCAAGTTCTCAACAATAACTCCATATGCAAAAATTATCAAAATAGAAACATAATTTAATGTTAATATATTAATTTAAGGACTATTGCCTAGTAATTATCTAAGAGTAAAAACGTCGAAAGTTTATAAAGAAGAAATTCGAAATACGATTATTGTTAATTCTTACTAGTTAATCATTCATACGATATTTATAAGGCCAAAAATTTTTAGTAAGATTTCTCTGGAAAACTTTTAATAAGAAGTTTGTTGTAATCATTCAAAAAGTATGAGGGGGTGTATTTCATTTTTAATAATACCATTAATTTTATCCCTTGTTTGAAAATACCTTCATTCACCAAATCATTCATCTTTATTATCTATTATCATTCTAAACTAATATTTTTTATTCATTGATGAACTAAAGAAATCGAAACAGATCGAAACAAAAATTTTAGTTGTAATAAATAAATTTTAAATTAGTTATTTGTTATATCGATAGGAAATAAGATCAAAGAAATTTTATTGCATTTTTTTCTATCACTTTTGTCTCCAAAATGATATGTTTTCCTTGCCAAAAAATTGACCATCAATATCTTTCAATACGTTACTTGCAAGTTTCTACACTATGTCTTAGGATTATTTCTTCAATTTAATAAGACTTGAAACTTATTTCTAATGCAGCTTCCTAAATAAAACAGTTGAAGTCAATCCTTTTTATTAATATAGAGGATTAATAAACTAATATTGAGAAATTCCCCAAAATGTGTTTTACACCAATAAAGACCTTTGTTGATTTTACGTTTTTATAATAGTATTCGAATTACCAATAAAACCCAAAATAGCATCTCGCTTAATCAAATTAAAATTAATACTTGAACTGAATATAAATTTATGCAAATAAAAGCTTGGTTGTACATCATTTTTCTATTAGTTATTAGATGTATCAATTGCCTTAAGTCAGCTGTGAATTATTTAAATTTATACTTTAACTGAAATGCATTCATCGCCTTTTAAGAAATGGAACTCTCTTAAAAAAATAGTTTTTGCCAAAATGGTTTTACTCCATTTTAAATTTCTTAAAATTTTTTTGTGATTCATAAAATTTAAATGAATTTGATGAGGGCTGCAAGCTAGAACTTTTGTAAAATGTTTTTGTAAACACACATACAAATGTTATTATTTTTTCAAAATATTTACTAATTTAAATTAAACGAAATAATTTTAACTATTATCAGCTTACAAACAATTTTAATTAAAATTAAATAAATGTTCTTGCTTGTCTTTTCAATTTTAATATAGTTCCAGTTTTTTAAAACTATATTTATATTCGACTTGCATTCGACATAATTTAGAAAATTTCGAAATAAAAAATGGAATTTTTAAAGACCAAAAACTTTTATTTTTTAATTCGCATTCATTTACTCTGAATATTATAACAATTAAACTATCGTATCATATTTGTGTATTCAATTTAAATTTGGAGTAATGTAGCCTGAAGCAAAATATCTTTCATTGGTAGATATATGGATACTATTTCTAACGAAATGTGAAGATTTAAGTATTTTAGTGGCGTCATCTATCAATGTAAATCAGAAACTCCTGAGGCAGCTAATCAAAGGGAAACTATAAAATAAATAAATTGTTAATATAAAATTGCAAAGAACATTTCAAAAATACTTGTCTTCAAAATAAATTTTATCAAATTATATTTGGTAAGATATAATTGCTGTTAACACTAAAATTTCTTAAGTATAAGCATTTTTTACCTATTCAATAAACTTTTTGTTTTGAAAACGTTAATTTTTTTTGTTTTTTGTTTAATTTTTTTTCATTTTAGAACGAATATCAAATAAAAAAATTTTATTAAACAATTAATCAAGTAATGTAATTAAAAATTATTTTCATTTGATATTCATTATATGATATGAAATTATATATCATTATATGATATATAATTATGTATTATTTATCAAAAAAATATATATATATATATATATATAATTTAT